>JANRGW010152441.1:0-85061 GCA_024733675.1 Psilopsiagon aymara
CCCATGGCGCACCCTCCCCTCAGCAGAGCACTGCGGGCGCTCTCTGCACCCCGAGCTCTGCACCGCATCCTCCCCTCCCATCGGCTCTGTGTGGGTGCCCGCACTGACCACCGCCGGGGCAGACAGAGCATTGCTCCCAGACCAGGGCCCTGATCATGAGGCGAGCGCTCACCATCCCGCTCGCGCTCCCTGGGCGGTTTCCACCCACCCAGTCGGGGCTGGTGCCGCCCCTCCTGGCACCGCCCGCTGTGAGTCCCTGCCTCCGCCAGCTGAGCTGCCGGCTCTCGGGCAAGCCCTGTCGGGGTCCTGAGGCTTCCTCGGTGGCTCCCGCCACTTCGAGTTGATGCTCCTGAACGCTGAGCTTCCCCCAGCTCAGGTGTTGAAGGCGCCCTCTCTCGAGCAGCAGTTGAGAAGGGTATTTATTCACGTTCACAAAAACAAATTCCATTTATATAAGTATTCTCCAGTAGCCGTAGGTTTAAAAACATATTCTTGCCTGGTAGCTTACTTGATACAGCATTCACAGAAAGAGTTTGCAAACTTTCTGAACTGGGTACAATTAAAGTACGTTCACGGGATATAGACGAATGTCTGTGCATCACTTTAACTCATTTTTAAAATCAGAGTTCAGTTCCACGTGAATAATGAACTGTCTTTCGTTATCTCTGTCATCTTTGTTTCAATGCTGTAGATGAACAAGGGAAGCACATGAAGCCCATGCTGTCAGCTGATGCCAGTTGGTTGTGTCTGGGGAAGAATCTGGCTCAGAGCCTGACTCCCCAAAAGTCTCTCGCCTTTAAAACACACCCAGCATGAAAGGAATTGTTGCATTATGCAGCTAGAAAGGTCAAGAAGATGGCTGGTTATCCTGTCAAATATCAAGATACTGTTCTAAAGACAACAACTCCTCCTAAGATCATTCTGAAATAAACTGGGAGTTTCAAGTTACTCTGATAGATTGAAGTTAAATCCTTTAGATTTGCAATGGGTTAATGCAACCGGTAGTCTAATTATGCTAGGCCTTCCAGCAAGCGAACTGGTTTCCTGGGTTAGAAAATGTGTCCTTACTTCTGTTAACTTCTGCCCATCTCCACATTCAGCAGCATCACACTTGGGAGCGTAATAGTAACCTTTAGACAGTGTGTGCCTGCATACACAGATGTACCAGTATACTGAGACGTGTAATGGGTTCAAACTTAAATAGGGGAAGTTTAGATTGGATATGAGGAAGAAATTCTTTACTGTAAGGGTGGTGAGGAGCTGGAATGGGTTGCCCAGGGAAGTTGTGAATGCTCCATTGCTGGTGGTGTTCAAGGCTGGGTTGGACAGAGCCTTGGGTGGCGTGGTTTTGTGTGAGGTGTCCTTGCCCATGGCAGCGGGGTTGGAACTAGATGATATTAAGGTCCTTTCCAACCCTAACTATTCTATGATTCTGTGCATCTGCAGGGTGACATCCGCCTTCTGATGGTGAAAAACAAGCAGGAGGAAATGTGCTTCTTCATAAAAACACTGGTGCCTCTGTATTTGCGTAGTCATGTGGTCTGATTATGCAGAAGCTCTGAAGCTTGTCCCAAGAGCATGATATTTTACATCAAAAGTAGATTAATGGAAGTCGACAGCCTCATGTCCAACCAAACACAGTGTGAAGTGATAATAAGTATAGAATTGCAAGTCAGTAGGGTCCCATGTCACATACTCAAACTAGATAAATGATGAATATATAATGAAATTACATAGAATTGAGACAGATGGCTCTAGCTTTTGATAAATGCATATATCTTCACAATCAGATAATAATGCCAATGTGTGGAAGATCAATTGGGATATAACAACTTTGAAAGCAAAAATCATTTCTCTGCTTTCACTTTAAGATGCGCATTTAAATCAGAATCAAGCTTAATTTAATTATACTTCTTTTTTCATCATGAAATTAAGCAACAAGAAGAAAAGAAACCCCATGAAAAAAGGCAGGGACATTTTAATCTTATTTTGCTTTGAACTGTGCTTATTTATCCTACTGCATGTAATGAAATACCATTGCCAAAAAGAAAAGACAATTATTTGCTCTCCAATAAATGTTAAGGTAGATTGATGATCCCCACTATGAAAAGGATTAAATGAAATTCTTGACACCTGTTCAGGAAGATGTCATTTGGTTCCTAAGAACTCCGATTATGTGGAAGCTTATAACACAGTCCACCTATTATTGATAGGGATGTTTAATATTTTACCGACTACTTAAGGTGCAAAGTCCTTGAGATAAATCAACCTCTTCTCTCTCTTGATTTCATTGTTTTGCTTTAGGTGCATCTTTCAGAGAATTGACATGATTGACTAGGGACATGGTGTAAAAAGTATCATTAGGAATAATGTCATTACCAAAAAGTAAGGAATTTTGAGAACAAAATAATTATGAAGCTCATTAAATTCACAGTTTCTGCATATTGCAGAGTACTGAAAGACTGATGGCAGCAGCTCAGCACATAATTTTGCACAGCAGTTGTGTATTATCTGAATTAGTCACTTCCTTTGAATTTAAAGTCCTTCCTTGTATAGACAATCAAATATATATGTCCCTCATTTGCATGGGATTTAGGATATCTTCAGGTAAAATAGAAGTAGCTTGTGGTTTTCTCCAGTCTATCAGCTAAACTTTGAGTACTCATTATAATGGGGAAAAAAAAAAAAAAAAAAAAAAAAAAAAAAAAAAAAAAAAAAAAAAAACAACTGACATCTGATGTTCTAGGTGCTGTACCAATATTTAAAAAGTATATTAAAGGTATGAAGAGTTTATAATCTCTTGTCTTCAGACGAGATTTCTTGAGTTAAGAGAGGGAGGAAATGGTGCACAGAATGGAGAAGCAGCTTTCCAAAAGTGAGAAATGTACTATTAGGTGGGAGTATTAGGGATAGTCCTCTGTGTTTCATGGCTGCCTGCGATGCTCCCGTAGGAAAGGCTTCAGGAGAGGTGGTACCTTTTGTGGCTGCTGAGATCCTGAACCAGCAGCTGGCACAAGAGGAGGCAAATCAAGTTTAGCCTGCAGTTTGAGGCTCATCAGATAAATTTCCTGGATGTCTTCTGGAAAGCAAGAAAGGATGACACATGAAATAATGTAATGACCTTGCATGAGGAGTTTGCAACTTAAACTGCACTGAGAAACAAGTTTCAGTGCAGTGGGCTCTAGGGTTTGTTTTTTATTTTTTTATCCATTGGAAGAAAAAGCATGAGATCCCTTTTGCTTTTCGCCCTATGTAGGCTCAAGAGACAGGCATTCCCACAGCTGTGTGTTCTTCCAAAGCCTCACAAATGCAGTGGGAACTCTCCTTTTAATATCATCAGTCTTTGCAGGCAGTATGAGTATTGGTTTGCAGTGGAAACGGGGCAAAAACTAAGCTACTCTCGAGCAGGAGGGCGCTGATGCTCCCAAAGGAAACCTGTGTTAGTGTAGTAACAATGTATGCCTCGCAGTCTGCTGTCTGCAAAGCCATCACAATAGGATCACATCTCCTCCCACAGTTTGCCACCTCCTCAGTGCTTTCAAAAACCACTTAGATCTTCCTCAAGCCAAGTTGCCTAAGGCCAAAGGCTCCTTAACAGCACTTAAGCACCTTACCACTCTCTGAGAAGGAATTCTTTGCTTTTGTCTGAAGCATTTCTAGCAGTTTCAATATGTTTACCTTCAGTCTGCATTCATGTGGAGTCTTGGAGAATCTGGAATGAGATTTTAAAAGAGCCTATCAGTTTGTAATATTGCCTCAGGAGAAAATCTTTCTGTGCTTCATAACTGTGATAGTTTATTGATCAGAATAAGCCAACATTCAAAGAAGATAATGCCATACATTTTACTGATGCTACTTGTGCAGCTGCTAAACAATTTCACCACAGTGAGCGAATTCCTTGGCAATGGCAGGTCAAGAGTGCTCTATTCTCAAAGATGTCAGATCTTTTACATTCTATGGATGCTTTCTAGAAACTGAAGAGCAGTTTCCTTTAAAACAAGTCTTCATCTGCCTTACAAACCAGCAAGGATGGAGAATTCATGGTTGCTGTGGCAGGCATGGACTGAAATCCAATTTCTTGTGATCTGTAACTATTCAGTTTTCTACACTGTAGCAGATTAACACTATCTGGGACATTGAAATATGGTTGGCCAAAGATGTTAGAATGAACTCTCAGTAAGGAAAAGATTTGCCATCTCTATGGTATAGCAAGGACGAAAAGTATAAGTGAAAGTTCTCATTTTGGTACTTCTACTATAGCATAGAAAAGCATGAAGAGAAGTTGCCCTTCTGACCAGGGATTATGGGTGTTATTAAAGATACCACCACAACAGGTGGAATTCACAGTAAACAGGTCTTACTATTTATGTCTGTGTAGTAAGAGAGACAATCTGTTGGAATTAACTGAAGGTCTCAAAGCACACCAGCGCTTGCCTGCTGTCTTTCAGTGACGTGTTGTTCTTGGCATTTGACACAAAAAAAACAGACCCTTCCTCTTCCCCCACCACCAGTCGCTGATACTACAGTCATTCAGAGGAGTCATGACTGGTCATGACAACAGGTCATGGAGCTGGACAGACTTCGGTGGAAGCTGCTACTGTGGAGATTCCAGAGCTATGGGACTTAGGGAGCATGACCAAAAAAGGACCCCAAACCAACCAATGCCCAGGTTTACTTGACTCATTTGAAAGTTAGGGAGAAGGGGAAAGAGCAGAATTCATTATGGTCTGGAAAAGATAGGTAAAATGAGTTCAGGAGAACCACTAAGGTGGTCGCAAGAATTTGTACAGTATCGGTTTGATACCATGCATGTCTGTTGGGAAAAGCTGGTAATAGCAAATACTCATTAGCAGAAGGTCGAGTGTTGTCATTCTCTTTTTTGTACCTATTTTTTTGATATATGCATGCATGTCTGCAGTGTGTATTGGAGTTAGTGAAGCTGCAATGTATCATAAGGGCTTCTTCATCCTTTGTAATGGAAAATGTGATATGGTTTTTTGCTTTGCTTTCTCTCTCCCCCAAGCTCCAGCTTTAAAGCAGCTAACACAAAATTCAAATAATGGAATATGCTAGAAGTGGAAAGATAATTATAAGGCCAAAATCCCTCACACACCACTGGATTCTTTCCCTCCTGATGCGGACTGTGGATTTGTCTGTGAAAGCATGGAAAAAGCTTTCTTTGCTGCATTGTCATTAAAACAGTTAGAGTCTGCAAATCCTGTGCAGTCAAGACAACAGCAGGATTATGTTTGAGTTGTAAGAATAAGCAATGTGTTCTGCTTAATTACAGAAGTTACAGAGGAAAGAGATTTATAGACTGCCCCATCCAATTCCCCTCCAGTGCAGGGTTGTTCTCTCCAGCATGATTCTTAAGTCTTTTTGTATGCAATGTTACATGTGCCACATGATGTATCATCCACTGCTTTACTGGGGGTCTTGCAGCAGTTCTAAATGGGTTCAAGGGTGTAGTATAGCCTGCTAGTTTTTAAAACATCATTGGTTGCTAGCAGATCATGTCCTCAATGTGAACTTTAGGAAATTGTTTTATCGTAGCATGTGCTCATATGTGTCTATCAAAGCTGGATAAAAAGGTGGGCAGAGGCCTTATCTCACTAACGAGATGTTTTCCTTGGACCTTACTTTTCACTTGGGTTTTCTCTGTTTCGTTGGAAAGCTCTTCCTCATTATTTGCTTCTGAGAATTCAAAAAAATTTCCCCCTATCATTCATGTTCATAACCTCTGGTTTCTTAGTCTTTCCCTACTGTTTCATTAATGTGGACTTGATCTGTAAAATGGTGACTTTCTTTGATTATACTTCAGCCTGTAGGAAATTTGCTGTTTAAATCCTGTGTTTTTTGGAAAGCCCATTGCAGGAAGTTTTGGAATTCTTAAGAAAAAACACCACCAAAATCAAACTTGATTTTTTTTTTTTTTTTAATTTTTCAACCTCCACCCCCTGAAAATGGAAAATTTCTTCTCTCCTTTAGAGACTTACAAAGATTTATGGGTAGTATTTTGTGTTTTATATTTTCTTGAGTAAAAGACCAAAGGCTTTTTATAGATAAGAAAACTTTTCTCCTTGGCAGTAGCTAATAGCTTGCACAGGACTGTGGGCAGTTAAATGCCTTCTCCCAGGTGTCAGCAGGTTAGATATAAGCCCCTTCTTAGTACATCACAACTCTGTCTCTCCCTAGATGTATCACTGGAATGATACACAATTCGCACAAAAATGAGAAATTCTGGCCCACGTGCAAACCCACTGTTATTTCTCTACCTAGTCTCTTGTTATTGTTGACCAAAATCTGTTCTAGTATTGTTTCTTCTAAGTTTTTATTTTTACTAAAAATGTTTTATTATTTTTCTCCAAGCACTCACCTCATGAAGTTGCTCAACATTTCTGACAATGATGTTTTAGTGGCTTCTCTACCCCCAAGAAAAGATATTAATGAAAAGCCATTAAACTATGGAAGTGTTTTTCTTGAAGTCTTTTGGGTTTCTAATTTTCAAAAGCTGTAAAACTCTTTCAGTTTTTGTGTAATCCAGAAGGAAGAAAACCCCTAATTTGAGGAAAGCAAAACCAACCTCTCTCCTTAGAACCACCAGACTTCTTCAGATAGAAAAAAATCCACACACTTAATATATCCCAAGAAAAATAGCTGTCATTTCCTCAACAGTTTGTGTGAAATTCCAACTGACTCAGATTTTGATCTTGTGTCTGTCCTCTCCTTTCTTTCCCTGTAAAGATGTGTTTATTATGTTTTTTCCCCCTGACATTCAGGGTGTCCCTGGCATTCACACTGAGTACTGTCTGCAAAATATTATTACCAGGATGCCTATTCTACTTTAAAGTTGCTCCAAATGGAACATTTGTAATTTTGTCTTTAAAAGCATGTTTCATATAAACTGAAGACTAAACCACAGAAGATAGAAATTATTATGCCTATATTACAGATGAAGCTAAAGGACTGAAGGCCAGTTGCAGCTAGCATGCTGTTAAATATATCCCTCTAGAAAAGAGTCTATTGAAAGAAGTTTTTGAAGCTCCATTGCTGTGATGGCACACCAGCAATGTTGTTAGCATCTCCCAGTGCTTTAGAGGGTGCCACAGAGAGTTCAGGGTTTGGCGACTAAGCACATGCCGTATTCACATGTAATATGCATCTCCTGCAAGTTGGTTGTGTAAATCATCTTAATTTTTTGGTAGGATTCATGTGCTTACACTTTTGGAAGCACCCATGGCCTCTTTATGCATATACAGGGCCTTTGTTGCTCAGGTTCATGCTGCTCACCTTTGCTTCCATTTCTCAGGAATTCTGTTTCTTGGCCAAGTGAAGCATTTGTTCTAAAAATTAGCTGAATTGTAAGATGAGGATCCAATTAATGTAAGATTAGCTTCCTGAGTTATGTGCTTTGTCTAACCCTGTGTGTCCTGTATGGGCCAAAAAAAGGCTAGGACTGGACGTGATGCATGTATCTCCACTCTATTGCAGGAGACTAAGACAACTCATTTATATAAGAGCTAAGCCTACCTCAGTCATTTTGTCCTGTGTTAGTGGTTTTGAATTGATTACCAGGAATTCCCTGTGCTCAGTCCTTGTGGCACTCTGGAATGAGTTCAGATAATTATTGTGATGAAAACAAGAAAAGCCACAGATATCTTAAGAGAAATATGCTATTTTTCTGGAACCCTTGTTTAAAATAGTACTGCTTTTAGTTACTCTGGAAGGGAATTCCTTTGTCAGTGCTTCTTTTGGCTCACCCAATATGCTTATATTCAAGTGGGAAACTGTTTGAAAAATAGTGTTTTAATATAGGCATGAAGTTTTCCTCAGCCAGCTGATGTTCTTGGTAAACCATTGGCACTACTGTCTATGCCTTGGAGATATCAAGAAGGTATATGGAGACTGAAGACAGTTACTGCTAGTGATTAGAAGTAATCTTGGATGAATTTATTTAGGTAATATAAAAACTACACCTTTGAAAATAATCTGTATATTGTGTCATGACACATAGCAAGGCAGACACTCTCTTTTGTTAATTTGTCACACATGTTTATGGTTTCTGTCACCTTTTCACAAGTTTGGGGATTGAAAAATAGGGCAGCAAGCATAATAGGTAAAGCTGTGTTTCCTGAGAGCACGCCCTGTCTTCTATCTCACTTTAAATGTGGGCACTTCTACTACTTTAAGTATGGTAGCCATTTATAAGTGAGTGTTCTCACTGGTGTAACTTGATCCAGTGCCAAGGAAGAGCTTTAGTCCCATTGCAGGTAAATTACAAGCTTTATGGTCATTCTGCATAGGAGACATTCATCTAAATTGGTGACAACTCACAGCTTAAATTCCCTTGTAGTTACAGTTTGACCCAAAGAGCTACTGTCAGCTTTTAAAAACTCAGATTCTAACATTTTACATCTGTGGATAGCTTAAACCATTGTTTGTTTTATTTTAAGGTTTTTGGTTTTGTGTGTGTGTTGTTTTATTTTTTAATTGCTAGTTAAAATACCTGAATATAATGAACCTCTACTAGCTTAAGAGAAAAGTGTTGTCTTTCTTCATTCAAACTCAGAATAGTCAGAGTAATTTCGTTTATTTGCGATGGGTCTTCTGTTAAGATCATGATTGTCTTAAATCCTAGTTTGTATTCAGTAAGGCAAGTGCAACAGATCTGTTTCCTAATAACAAAACAAAGAAGGGAAAAAAAAAAAAAAAAAAAAACAACCAAACACACAAACTGTCATGAATTTTCAAGTCTGGTATGTTCCGAAATGGGAGTTTTACACTTCTGGGTATCCATGGTCCTGTAATGGCAGCCTTCCCAACACGAAGTATTCCTGTCTTGTCAAAGAAGCTTTGAAAGGAACAAATGCCATTTCATCGGATTCTTGAAAAAGTCTGTGTTAGTTGAATCTTGTACATGCTTTAAATAACATAGAGAAATTATGTTGTATGATGGCCTAGCAATTAAAGGGTAGAGTTGGCTGTTATCTTTGTAACAGTGCCTTGCTGGTGTCTGTCTAGCTGCAAGAAGTTTTTTGTGTTGCTGAGCACAGAATTTCCCCACAAGCAAAATCCCACCATCTTTTATTCCATACCATAGACAGAACAAAAGTTTGTTACAAGTCGCACTGTCTCTTTTTTAGGCATATTCCAAAAATTAGGCCCGAAGAGATGAGCCTCCTGCAGGTGGTGCATGAATTTATTCTGAAGGGCTGGGCTGATGTCCAGTTTGATGCCCTTCTGTGATCTGTGCTGTGGTGACATGGATTTTTGCCACCAGCAGATTTTTCTGGTGTTTTATTATATTTCCAAGGAAAAATAGTTCAATAAAAAGAAAGGAAACTCAACACTGTTGCTGAGTTTGGATATAGTCGGATATGTAGGCAGTGAGTATAAAATGTTTATCTCTGTTACATGATTGTATTTTGGTCTCATAGCTAGTCGAGAAGCTGTAGAGCTATCTTCTAACTCTTACCTGGTGTCTTAAAATGTTCAGGCATATTGATTTTGCAAGGGACAATTTCCATTCAATGTACCTTCCTCTTCTCATCTAGATTCAAATATGAGACAGAATATTGTAGAATATTGTTATATTCTTTCCTGGAAAGAAAGCCCTCTGTTATTGGATAAATAATGTCTTGAGGTCCTATTTATTATTTGATGAATCTATATACAGTTACTGTATGCCACTGATTTTCTGTGCTGGTATTTCAGATACTTGTTATTTTTGTATGTAAAGAGTTCACCAGAGAAGGCCTGCTGTGGATAAATGTAACAAAGGATTTCAGTGACTATTGTTAGCCTGTCTCTTTCCTTCTCTGTATTAATATTCAGCTCTTTTCAGGTAGCGGTATGCTCTATATAGCTACAGTTCATTGTGCACAAGAAATAACTGTAAGAAAATATTGAAATGGTTGATGCTTCATCAATGGGACATCCTAGCCTTAGGGAATTGCTTAAGTAGCATTTTTAATGTCTTATTTAGAACCTAATCATGAGGTGTTTCTCCTCTCAGAGGCCACATACAGGATATGAGCTCACAGCAGGGGAGTTACGCTACTAACACTGTGAGAAAAGACTCTGTGAAGTTTGCAGGAATACCCCTGCCAGTGTGCAATGCATCTAGCATTTGGGGACTTGATTTAAGTGAGTGTCACAGGATGACTCCAGAACCTCTGGCATATCACACTCCCAAGTAGGTGTACCAGTCAGTATGGACCCAACAGGAGAAATATATGTTTTCCTTTTCTAAACCAGCAAGCTAGGACTTCATGTAGTGTTAATGTAAGGTCAGTAATCTGTCTCTTGCATACAAAAATAAGGGTGAGTATCAATGACAGTAAGATTGCAGCTGTATGGCCTGGAGAGGTGTGAATGGAGCTGCAGAGCTGCTCAAGCTACTTACTGCCTTACCTCAAGTGATGGAAGTTTTCCTATTCCTAGCTAACCCCACCTTAATTTCAAAACCTTATATCCTTCAGACCTCTCTGCACCTCTCAGTGCTGATTTTAAAACTTTTCCTTGTTTTTAAAGGAACTTGCACCTTTATGTAGGTGATTCATTCCTTCCCTATCACTTCTCTCCTGACATTTGAAATTGGATTTTGCAGAGGTACCCTTGCCTCTAACTGATAAGAAATGTTTGTTTCTGGCAAGATGGATTTTGTGTCTTGCTTCTTTCCTCTTTCACTTTATCTGCCCGTTTTTGCATTGTTCTTGCTGTTCTTTCTTTTTGTTGTATGTTGGCTTCATTGGCTTTTCCAATAGGACTTTATTTATTTATATATTTTCCAGTCAACGATTGGTTTGGGTAGGACCAGCATATGTCGTTTAAGAGATCCTGGTTCAAACTTTTGCTTTCTAATTTCCAGAGGCAACTTATGCCCTGGTCATTATTTCTTGTTAGATTTTCATTTTGTATAAATAATTGAAGGCTAGTTGAAGCCAAACAAACTCTAGGCCAAATAAATTGTAGGTTAGGCATTCACCTAGAACAAGGAGACTACAGGGGCATTTATGGATTAGCCACTGGGCTACCTGCCATTCTGGACTCCTTTATTGGTTTATTTTCAAAATGATTTTTTTTTTTTTTTCCTCTTCTGCCTTTTCTTCTCTTCCCAAAGTGCAGAAGAAATAAATACTGGGTTTGGGAGAGAAGAGTTCCTTTCACCTGTCTTCTGGGTGTATGCATGAACTTCTTAGGAAGGACCAAATATGAATTAACCCAGAGTCTGGGAAGCACTATGAATTTTTGGTCTGTCCCGTGTGAGTCTAGGGCAGTTATGCTTTTCCGGTGGCAGTAGGAGGGTGTTAGGAGAAGGATTTGTACTGGGAGTGCTATAGAGCAGAGCTGAAGTCTGAAAGCCTTTCATTGGTCTTACTTGAAGTGTCCCTACCCATGGCAGGGGGGTTGGAAGTAGATGATCTTAAGGTCCTTTCCAACCCTAACTATTCTGTGATTCTATGAAGACGCAGTTAAAGCATCAGCCCAGATCATGAGACTGAGTAAGGCAGAGAGAAATGAAGAAATGGGAAAAATGGAGCAGAAAGATGAGTGATGCGGAAAAAGGGAGGGAGGGAAACTAGCTGGGTATGCAGTGATAACTACTGTGGCCAGCTTAGGAAACCCAAGAATGAAGTAGATAAGACTCAGTATGAGGGAAGATGGAGATGCCGAAGTGCTGAAAGGAGAAATATGCTGTGGACATGGGGCAGCAAAAAAGTTGGCCTGGGAAGGGCTGGAGCTTGAAGTGCATGCAGAGGATGTTTGGAAACACTTCAGGCTCTTGTCTCACTGTGAGTTGGAGTGCTTTTCTATCCTGTGCACTTCAGGTCTTACAGGACAGAGTAAGGGAGAAGGAGAAAAGCAGCTCACTGAGATCCTGCAGCCCTTCTCACAGTGGTCTGTGTTACTGGCCAAGCATTCTTGGCTGCCTGCCTTTGTTCGTTGAGCTTGTCAGGCTCACACCAGCACCTTTCAGAGCTGAAAGAGATCTGAACTGTATGGTTCCTTTGTTTAGTAGGGATCACAGAGGCAAAACCAAGAGCAGCAATACTGAAAAGCAACCCCCCGTTACCTTCCTCTTTAAGATCATCTTTTTCTATGTGTGTGTGCTTGGCTGTGACTCTCAAAGGATAATTCATTAAAAAACCTTCTTAGAAAATGTAACCACATGAAGTGACTTACAATTTCACTACAGTCACTGTACATTCAGCATGAGAGACTTTTATCAAGTCTTTAATTTATCTCAAAGTTTTATTCCATCATTGCTTTATTTCCAATTCCATTTTTATAATAACGAGACTTTCTTTTATTTACATTGGTGAAGCCTTGAATTCGTAAACTGTCAGAATGATTTTAATGTAGAGCAAGGCTTTATCACTGCATACAAATATATTTAGCCTGAGATTCATTCTGAGTAACATTTTGTGAGCTCAGAATAAATGTAACACTTTTTATGTGAGCATACCACTAGATTTAAAATGAGATTTATGATATTCCTTGCCATTGTTAGAGAATGAGGGGGAGGGAGGGGATATGTGGAATGCTTTCTCAGTGTTTAAGGCTGTGCACCACTTTGCAATAATAAACCATTCTCTTCTACTTCAAAGTAATTGTATAGATATGTTTAAAAAGCAGTGAGTTTGTCTGTTGCATTTGTAGGTTTTATACTTAGCCAGAAATAGTTACTTTGGAAAATGCTTTTTATTCATTATTGTTTGTGTTAAAATACAGTCTGTGGACCATGACCAGCATCAAAGCCTCGGCATATGCTCTGTGCTGAACATTGCTAGGTAAGGAATAATTCATGGCAGAGAAGGTACAGCTGGATATTTGAGGCAAAAAATGTTTTCTTTTTCTTTTTACCTGTTTCGAAAACAGGATATTGTCACAAACAGACACTCATCCTCCCATTTCGGTGTCTCATTACCAGCTGAGAAAACAGGTTTCTGAGCAAGCTTAGCCAAGGTCACAAAAGGAAGTATAGAGCAGAGCCAGGAACTAGACCCAGATTCCCACCAGGTCCAGCATGCGTGTTGACTTGGCTAAAACTTCCTTGAGCATCTTGCCTGCTTCTGGATTTTTCTTTCAGCTTGTTCAATTCAATTGGCAAACTTGCTTGGTTCCCTCCTTGAGCAGATACTGCTAATGCTACCCTTTCCCTTGGAAAAGTTTGGAGAAGTTTTGTCTGGTGCTATTAACTCTGCAGGAAATGTTCCAATCAATTTATCAATTGCGCTGTAAAATGAACTGTGCAACTGCTGTATTTTTATTAGAGAAGCGACACAGACAGATCTTGTCGCTAGATCTGCTCAATAGCTGTTTCACCAGGAGCTAGTAGTGCCTTTCAAATGAGAGCTCCTCTCAGTTATGGATATCCTGTCATCTTTTTAGTTTTCTTGTCACAAAAAATATATGGTAACTACCAGCTTACATGAAATTGTCAGTGGCTGAGGCTTTCTGACTGGCATGGAAGAAGTACAGAAAGAGATGAAGGAGCTGTGGGTGGGTTAGGAAGCTTGTGCTTCCAAGTTGCTTTGGTGCTTTGTAAGGGAAAGTTGAGTTCTGCTGGGAAGTAACGCTGCTAGGATGACATTGTGGGTACATGGATGGAAATAGCTAGTCAAATCCATTTTCTGTATATGAAACCTTGTCAGTGTTCATCTTGTGGTGCCCATCTCCTTGGGGATCTGTACCCAGTGTCTGAAGTTCTGCAAAAATCAACAGAAAGAAGCAGGCATTATGTAGATAGGCTAAAAGTGAACGCACAGCGACTTGCAGCTTCTGTGGAAAATGCCTGCCAGTTCACAGACTGGGACAGTATTGGGAACTGATGCACATGTACACAACTATTATTTTTGCCTCTCCTATATACATTACATATTCATGAATTAATGTTTTATATTTGGTGCGTCTGCTTGAGCCAATGCTTTCTGTGCATGCTGCTTGTGGCTGATGAGATGAGTGGATTCCACGTGGGGCCTCTTTACTCAAACATTTATTTTCTGTGGATAGTACCTGATCTTTTTCATTATTATGGAGTCAGGATTCCGGGAGAAACTCCTAGTGAGCTTTTCTAGGTCAGACTCCATCACGATAAATGTCATTGATGTTCCTCCAAAGTCAATCTAATGGCACTGATTTAAGGCTTGATCTCTTCTTACCTATATTCTTTTGTGAATGTGTTTCTGTCACTAATGTACTCCGCTAACTGCCTGCTAGATATATTAGAACAGATTATCAATGAACTTTTTTCATGACTGCTTTGAGAAAATGCATTTCTCAGACTATTTTTGATTACCTTTGTTCTCTCCTTTCTGACAGATTGTGCTTTTGATGTGTTTGTAATCGCGTATTATTCCTTCAAGGAAATGTATGGAATCTTCTTTCACTTCTAAGGCAAGCTGTCAGTTCTAGGGCTGTTACCAGTTTTGCACTCTTATTTTGCATAGTTTTTTTTTTTTTTTTTTTTTTTTTTTTTTTTTGGTGGGGGTGTGTGCATGCATTTTTTGAGTTGTAATTCCTTTTTTGGCTTTTCTTCCTTCCCAGTAGCAGGAGCTTTGTTCTATGATTAGTATCTTGATTGGCAGATAATGGAATTGAGCCACAGTCTCTTAAGTGAAAGAGCTTGCTCATTTCCCATTGCATCTGGCTGTATTTCATAGTATTATAAAGAGATTTTATTTTGCCTGCGTAAAAAGAGCCAGTAATTGAATTCATGCTAAAATATTTATTTTCCTGCTCATCCTGTCCAAAAGTAGCAGATGGTTGATAGGCACATGGTGCTTAAAACTTTGAATGATATTTGTAATGTTAAAAAAAAAAAAAAAAATCTGGATGGCTTTTGATTCAGCATTAATACAAAGTGGAAGGCACCATTATGAAAATGGTTTGCAAAGGAGTAGGGCCAGTTACTTCCCTAGAGCAGATTCAAGAGTATTTTTACTATGGAAAGCACTTTAAACAGTGCAAAAGTTGAAGCAGCTGCAGAAATAAGGGCATGCAGTGCTGTCTCACTTGGTGACTAAACCTCTTCCTCCTCTGGCGCCTGTGGTGTAATATTTTATGTAATATTGCCTCTCCTGATACTTAAAGGAGGAACAAGCAGAAAGAGTGGGACACTGTCCTCATTACTATCAGTAGGATGTCATGGTGCCGCACACATACACAAAAAAACCCCAAGAATCCCACTGAAGTTTAAGTGCATCTTCTTTTGTGTGAAATTAGCTGAAGTGGCCGATTAATTCTGTCAGGTAATTGATCTTTATGCCCCACTTTTACTGTAAAGTACAGAGCTGGCATTTTTTCAACTTCTGGCAAGCTCAAAATTATGATTACTCCTTTTGAGGGGACAGTGGTGAAACAGGCTCTAGAGCAGTTTTTGCAGGCAGCAGGGCAAAGTATTTAGCATAGGAGTAAAGAGTGGCTGTGTCCTTACAAAAACCTGTCTTGCCCAGTACAGTTCTCCTAGCAAATGCTTAGGAAAGGAGTTTAGCAAATATGACATATTTTGAATGATCTGTCCTGTGGATAACTTCCCTGCTTCTGGCAGTCACTGTCTCAGGGCTTGCCTTGATCAGGGATTGCAACCAGGCCATAATATTTAGTAGCACCTTAGAGACCTGTACTCCAGGAATTTGGTTAATCCATTTTTTAATCTGCTTATTTTTTCAGCTTGTGTAATATCCCATTGTGCTCTGTGGAAGAAGTGCCTCTTGTCTCTTTTGAACTTGCTGCATCACCATTTCTCTGGATGCCTTCATTTCACAGATAGCAAAATCAGAAAACAATAGTTTCATATTCATCTTCCCACACTCATGATCTTACGCACCTCTTAAAATACCCCTCTGCCATCTTCCCTCTGTCCTCAGTTGTCTATACCTGTACAGCATCTTCTGAAACAAAGCAGTCTTTCTTATTTTTGATACCACTCTTTTCGAGTCTGTATCCTTGAGATGAGGTGGTCAGAACAGTGCTGGAAGCCTTGATGCTGGTACACTGGCAACACAGATGGAGAGGCAAGGAGAGTGCTATAAGAGAGCTCATCCCTAAATATTTTTCCGTAGAAGGAACAGAGACATCAGTAATAATCATCCCTGTTTTAAAAATAGATCCTGCCTGTGGCTACTTGCTGAACTGATTTGTCGTCTTGAGAGATTTACAATGATATGATTTTCTTATACATTAGGTAAAGAATCCTTAGATGTACAAAATGAGAAATGCTCTATACTGCCTTTAAATTCCCTGTACTCAGAATAAGAAGCCCAAAAAATATTAAATACTTGAGTTGCTTATTAAGGACAGTGTTTTTAGCTGCCATATCTTGATTTAAATTGAATGTGTCATGTGGCATTAAGCAAAATGTGAGTTGTATCTTGAAAGACAGAATAACTCATAAATAGTATAGCCGTAAGCCTGTTGATGGCTTACTTATAACCAGGCAAATCTAATATCCTGCTTAGCTGTAGGGTATGTGATTTTCTGTATATATCCCCACTCCTGTAATTGTTTGTAATAGAGGATGGTGAATTTGGCAGTTGCCATGAGCTCATTTCTTGCCTTAATGCAGTTAATATAGATGAATATATTTTTAAGAATTTTTTGAAATGTCGCTCATATTTTGGCTGTTTTCTGAATGTGATCTTCTCATGGCAGAGAGAATCTGTGGAGAAAATGTCTATGGGCCAAAATATTTGTTGAATTACAGACTATTTATCACTGAGTTTATCTTAAAAGACCTATATGAAGCTTCAGATATTTTTTTTTTTTTTTTTGGCCAGTCTCAGGAAGTTACACAACTGGATATGAAGTTTCTTGCAAAGTAAAGTACCTCATAACAAATGGCTTTATTGAAATTTGCTCAGGAATATTTAAAGGAGAATGACAGAAAAAATGATATTGTAACCATAGTCTAGCTTCTCTGTCAGGAGAGGAGACAAAAAGTGTCTTTCAGAAGCAGTTGCAAGGATTCATATTAGAAATAACATTATGTCCACCTATATGTATATTTGAAACGAGTATGAAATGCTCAAACAAGAAATGAAGTATTAACAGTGTAACTTTCAGGTATTTGAAATGCTTCTAAACAAAACACCTGAATATGGTAGAAATAATTCTATGAAATAAAATTAACAGTAATAGTATAGGTTTTAACACTTCTGAATAAAAAATCTGAAAATATACTGATAAATTCATGGACCTTTCCCAAGTACCAGCATTTGCTGACATCAGAAACTGTTTTGTGGTATATCATCTGGTCAAGTTTTATAAATACTTTGAGGAATAAATCACCAAAACCTTTTACTCATCTTAAAGCAGCAGAAGGAAATAATTGACAGCAAAACAGGAAGGGATACTTCTAGGCAATGATTTAAAGTTGCAGGGCATGACTTTACCATGAAAATGCCTTGGGAGTCTCAAAGTTTTGATGTAGACTACAGCTATTGTTTTTAGTAAATTGAAGAAAAGTGATTGCAATTAGATGTGGTGTAAAGTCACATGAAATGCACACGCACAGAGAGAAAGTATTTAAAAAACTGAAAAGAATTCTGTCTGTCAGACATTGCTTAACATCTGGCTTTAGTTCTGAATGCACCATAGCCCCTTACATCAATAGGACCATGGCGAGTGTAAATTGCTTATATGCCTGTACCCTTAATCAGATGTAACACCTACTGGTCAGTGGCATATATCAGTGGTGGAGAAAGTGTTAACTCTATGCTTCATTTCTGTGCTACAGAATAAAACCTAGGAAAGCCAGGGGCCGGGAATTAGAAGAGGAACCCATGGTGGGTTTCTCCTTTCATGTGCCCTCTTTATCATGAAGCAGCTTGTCAGGGTCCAATTGGAGAAAACCCCAGTGCTGGACCCTGATTCAGTTTGTGGTCCCAAGAGTGAAATTAAGACACAAACAAGGTCAAGCACCATAATTGGATAGTTCATTTATTACAAATTACAAAAAGACAGTTATTATAAAATAAGAGAAATTACAAAATAAGAAAAATTACTGTAATAAAGGGGATAGTGATAGGACAGATTGGAAAAAAGGTAGAAAATTAAGAAAGCATTTGGGGTGCAGAGAGAGAGTCACCACTGCGGATCTAGTGGTGTCATGGGGATCCATTTTCATTGTCTTTGGTGGTGGAAGTTCTTCAGACTTCATAGTCATATTGTGCAGAGTGACCCCAAGGGTCTGTCGACGGTGGGTGTCCCTGTGGAGTAATCCCTCTGAAGTCCCCTTGAAGGTACCCTGTGGGGTGTGTCTTGTTCAGTTGCCCTCATGACGATGTCTCATGGAGGGTGTTCCTCAGGGTCCATAGTAGTCACTGATGGAGAACGTCCTCACAGAGGTATCCTTCTGGAGTTATCCTCGTGGCAATGGCTCCCCAGTGATGTGCCTTTGGTGATTACCTGTTCCCACTTTTATAATGAATTGGGGGGAGTACCTCTGTTCTTCATGTCACATATTCCACTTTCCTGGTGGACCAGTTTTCCTGGTCTCGCAGACAGCTCTTCAACCGTATGTGTCTGCAGCAATTCTTGGGATAATGAGTTGCATTTCTTCACACCAGTCCTCGAGGTAATGGATGAAAGAGTCAGCTTTTTCTCACTCATCCCTCAGGCAGTTGATGGTGGAGTCGCCATTCAGCTTCTCACACCCTTCTCCCAGGAAATGGAGGTTGGAGTCTTACCTCAACTCTTCCCTCCCATCTCTGAGACAAAAGATAGGTGGATTTCCATCTCAGCTTCTCAGACCAGTCTTTGAGACAATGGACAGTGGAGTCTGATTTCAGGCCAGTCTCTCACACAGCTCCAAATAAAACACGAGGCAGCTCTACCTATGAATGCCCATTTCTCATGTAGAACGTCTTTCTCCTTGATTAATGGCACATTTCCCAGTGATTTATAACTATGCCGGCATTCAGTTGGCATCAGAATAGCAAGGAAAAAAAAAATAAAAGGTTTATTAATACGGAACCTATACAGCTACTTGTTAGATTTTGCTCAGATTCCCGTAACTACTTTCAGAATAAGAAGCAAATTGTGTCCAAAACACAAAGGGCCAAATGAAGGTTCAGCACTGGGAGGTATAAGCCACACTGAATGTCTGGCTTGAGTCTGAGACCATGGCTTTCAGTCATTGACACTCCTGTACTACCGTTGGTGTGTTCTGCTGATACAGCCTGGGCTTTGTGTCTTGTCTGATGGAAAATGTGTCTTGTCCTTCTTCTCAGCACAGGAAATATTTTTAATTTTAAATATTTTTAATTATCATTAGCAGACCTGAAGAGATGTTTTAGGGGGGCTTCAGATGTGGCCTTTAGAGGGCATCACTATTTTTCTACTAGATTCTTGAACTGACATTTAGACACAAAAAAGAGGATTTTACCAAGTGCTTGGGTGACCTGAGTCATGGCAGCCTCCATTGCTGCAGGGTGCCTAGATGCACAGTCCTACTTGCCTGATCAACTGCTCTACAGAGGTCTGGCTTGCTGAGAAAAGAAAAATTAAATTGAGCTGGGGACTGGAATTATATTTAAATATAGTGAGGTGCTCAGTACGTGAGCAGACACCTTTGAATGTGCTCTATTGTACCTCTCTTGACATTCCTAGGGTTCTGTCCTTGGTTTCATTTACCAGTGGGATTATAACCTCTGTGAAGGCACCTACTGTTGTGTGCCCAGACTCATTGTACAGGTGCTGGATTAGGTTATAAGGGTGCTCTCAAAGACACCCCTCAAAGGAGTGTCTGTGACATTTACCTACTATGGGAAGCAGGTTCTGTACCTGTCACTGGTGTCCTCAGTACCTGTAGGAAAAATCTTGGAAATAGCTGTAGGAAGCCCCTCTGCTTGTCATCTGCAGGCAGGCCCAATAGATTAGAGGGGCCTTAATGTAGCATTATATTTTTTTTTATCACTGGGAAGGCTGACAGTAAGAGGCTTAGGGGACAACTATTTGCACTGGCACTAGTGTCTACAGCTTTCCAGAGATTTTGCAAGTGTGGAATTAGGTGCCTGTGTGAGAACTTAAGTCTTGGAAAATATGGAACTAATATTTTTGGGAACAGTTTTGATTACAGTGTATTTTAGTCAGAAAGAACTGAGCTGCTTGTAGTTTTCTTGGCTGAGTTAAATGAAAGCAAGGCTGGAATAAGAGTAGAAAAAGATTTGTTGTTTGCCATTGACAGTGCTGTCATTGCTGGCCTCAGTCATACTGGGCAAAGTTTTGATGCCACAGAGGTAAAAGCAGTACAGTAACTGCTCTGACCTGTATCTTTTCCTATTTAAAAATTACTCAGACCATCAAAATTATTTAAACACCAAATGTCTTCATCTGTGAATTCATTGTATGAAAGAACATTGTTTGCTCTGTTTTATTTCTGATCTTTATATTTCAGTTGTTTGTTCATTTATATTAATTTTCTTAAGGAGATACTTGAAGTCTGCAAAGAATAAAGAAGGATGGATGTCAGAAGTTTCCTTTGACACTTTTTTTAGTTGATGTTAATTTTCGAGCCATTATTCAAGCAGCTGTCCAGGTCAAGAGTTCAAGCATGCTTCTTCTGTGCCACTTGCACTCCAAGACTGCAGTGAAGGAAAGAAGTCTGCAAAGTATTAAGCATTTGGCAGTGCCTTCTAGTTGTATTAGGTTATAACTGCATCAATTGCATGATTAAGAGGAAGTGACAGGTAAGCAAAATGAGAACAAAAGGCTCATGCTGTTAGAAACAAATGTCACTGTGTCATACATATACTAATATTTTCTGTAAACATACATACCAGAGAAAGAGGATGTGAGAGAGGGAACATCTGTGTATTTTTTGATTCATATTCATGTGTGTTTTTACAGTACAGAAGCTGAGATTGCATGAGGGCAAAGTAAGTGTGTCTTCCTTGTGCCAATCCGTGGCTGGGAGAGCAGAGAACTGCTTATCTGTTGTTTCAGAACCAGTCATGCCAAGCCTACAGACTGCTTTCAAAAAACCTCTATTTGGTGAAGAGCCGCAGAACTCACCACATATTTCAGACACAAGTCATGCAGAGGCAGAAGACAGTGAGGTTTCTTGGACACCCCACCATTACATTGCCAGGTGAGACCTAGAGCTGAGTGTACAACAGGACAGGTTGGTGCTATTGGTTTCCTGCTTGTGTCCTTCCTCCCATATCTTGAAATTTTAATTTAGCAGCAGAAGAGGAGAAGGACTGCCATACTGTTAGTCACTGAACAGGAACATGACACCTGAAATTTTGAAGGCGTGGTTATTCCATGTTGTTCTCTTGACTCACACAGCAGTACCGAACCTAGACCTCCAATTACCCTTATCAGTGTTAGTGTGGTCTCCCATAATAGTGTGTGTACTGGGAGAAGAATTCCATTTATATTTTTAAAATATCAGAAATTTTTTATATATGGTCATATATGTACCTTATGTGAATGAAAGTGAAAACATGAAAAAGCAGATATTGCAAGTTGAGCATTGAAAGTAAAGCAATATTCAGGACATAAGATCACATAAGTAGCATTAATTCCCCTGTCTGTTTCTAACCAGGCCTGTCATACACTGTTAATGGTTTCAATTTGCAGAGGAAAAAGAATGGTCTTCAATACTGGGGATTCACACAAGATGCTCTCATAAATCCTAAAGAAGAATGGCTTTTTGCATCCTTGAGATGCCCAAGTTAAGTACATTTGGAAAATATATAGACTAGCTTGAGCCTGTCTTGTATTTCCACATGTATGAAATGGAAATGCCATTCAGCTTTCCTGCTACTAGATATAAAGTTTCAATCTATGTGTATCATTCACTCATAGACCCTTTGGAAGGCAGTTTCTTGTGCCGGTAATAGTAGTCAAAAGATTTGTGCTGCTCCTGGAAAGGGTATTTCCATTTCTGTATATTTATAGTGATAAAGCCACCAAAAGACAAAGCCAATACCTCCCATTTTACAAGTATTTAATATGTGTGCAAAGATGCAAGAAAGACCTGGTTTTATTTACTACTTTTTTTAACTTGCTAATTATGTGGCCAGAAAATCAAGACTGATGACAACTCAAGTGGCAAAGGAGAAAAATCTTCTGATTTTTCTTCCCTAAAGAGAATGGATATTTTTTATTGGCATACCTGCCTACAGATGGTTTGAGACTGGCTTAAGTACCTGACGCTGACACACTACAGCTGGTCAATCAGGGCTAGGTTAGGGATATGTTTCTGATTGCAGTCGAAGTTAGTGGCTGAGCTTCTCTTTATTTTGCACCAGGTGTCTGAGCCTGCAACTTCATATCCTGGAATGCTGTATTGATTAATATTGTACAAGATATGTGTACCTTTTTTTCTAGCAAGCATACCTGTACAAGTCAAATATTAATGCCTAGGGTATTCTGTAAATAGCATTCATAATCCTGTTCTGAGGCAACTTTCTGTGAAGCCATTTTCCACTCTGTTTCTTAGAGAAAAACAAATATATAACAGAACTCTGAAACTCCTTTCCAATATTTCATTTGCCAGCTTTCAAGCATCATCCTGGGAGCAATGAGACAAGAAAAGAGTCTTTTCTTCCTTCAAGGTCTGCAGTGAACAGTGTAAAGCCACGCACAATGGATTTGAAGAAGCTTTATATATTATGACAAGCAAGTGTATCTCCAGGGTGCTCTGCTGTTGTGGAATGTAGTTCTAAGCCAAATCATCCATTAAGTCACTGAATGTGGTAAAATTTCTGAGGTTCCTAGAGATGAAAAGCAGATGAAAAGACACCTATGACTCAGTTCTTATGAATGCAATGAAATAAGATTATCAGCCTTAATTGTTCCTATTAATCAATAGCCTAATCTTGGAATGATAGCCTCTGTAAATCTGCAGAGCTTTGAGATTGTGTTGTGTGGAAAGAGCCTAACTGACAGTTTTAGGGTCATGTATTCAAGCTGAGTCTCAAACTGTTCCAACTGAAAAAAAGGAAAGAAAGCATATGTACACCTTGCTTCTGGGGAGGTGACCACATGGTTATGTAGCGCATGACCATGACACTGTCTCTATGCAAAAGAAGATGCCGCTCCCCTAACTCAGTTTTTGTCCTCTGCTCTCTCATAGTTCTCTTTTCTTACTAAGCTCTGAAATTCAGACTTTCAAAATTTGCCATGCCAACCGAAGGAGAGGATGGCTTCATGGATATATTGTTTCTGTCACGCTGAATATGATTTATCATTGGCAGACTTATACCGATGTAATCCATCCATTTATGCATCCACACCTTCACCTTGCCTTCCAGTGCTGATTGAAGAACAGCCTGATAACAACTTTTAAAATTAGGAGAATGAGCTGGCTTCTCAGTGATAGTTAGAGGCCAGTGCTGCTGTCGGTACGTTACTTGCAATGCCTCCCATCCAAGGGATAGTAAATACCTTCTTTAATCTTTTTCTGAATTTGCTGTCAGTGTGTGTGTACTTGTCTGGGTATTTTTCATACCTGTGATCTATTGCTTACATTATGTCTTTTACTTCAGAAGTTGTATTTTGTAATAACCTTTCATAGAAAAAGGTCACATTTCATAAAAAAATAAATCTTGCCAGTTAATTAGGGATTAGAAACAAAATAAAAAGAAAGTGCAACAGCCTGACTAGGAAACAAAAAATACAGAGCAAAATGTGTATCAAATACTATGAGAATATCTTAGCAAAAAATGCACTGCAGTAACCAAAATGGGTTGTCATTAAAGCATGTCTATGGAATTTTTTAAATACCCAATGAAATTAATAAATAAATTTTCTACTGGTGAAATCATTATAAGGAATCTTTTCTGTGACATTTAAGTACTAGGGTACCTTCCAAGAACGAGTCAACAATTCCAGTCCTGGCAATATTTGCTGTCTGATCTTGGATAGTCTTAGAGAGAGGAGAAAGAGTGAAAACAATTGAGTCTTTGGCAGTTAATAAAACCAGAAAATGGGAGACTGCTAAGCTCTGTGCCTAGACCTTTATCTTGATGGAGGGAGGGAATACTTGGAGAACTGAACCCTCAAAGATTGCAAGGTCACTTAGGCTTATGAATATATTAAAGTCTGTGCTAAGAGGTGTAGAAAGGGGTAGCCAAAAAGCATGCAAGGGGGGGACTTGGGGCAACTCTCAGTGTGTCTTATATCACATTGCTGAAAGACACAATCTCCATTAGTAAATTGCCCTGAATATGCCATAACTTGCTTCAGCATAAGGCATCAAATTTTGCAAGATCTGATGACAGGCACTTGGGCTGCTGCTGAGGGATGTCCAGGAGCTGCTTTCCAGTTCCAGCAGCATGTCAAGAGTTAATTATGGTAAACAATTGTGTATGCTTCTGTGGAAGGATGTTTCTGTCATGTGTAAAATTCTGCAGGTGGAATTTAGTTCTCTGAAACTCTCTGATGTGACTGAGAAGTCCTATGACATTATTTTGTTTTCAGTTTTACAGGGCTGTTCTGTAAAGGGTGGCACCTATGAGATGCATGCTTTGGAGAATACCCTATCCTCATGTAACTGTTCTCATAAAGGTAATTACTTTTTTCTGTATTTCACTTGTATATAATTTGTTCTTATGATCTAATTTTTTTAAAAAACAAAGAAGTCAAGCCTCTTCTCCTAAAGAATAGTGCAAAATAATCCAAAAGACCTCAAAAACCTCTTGCATCCGCCCTAATGAATTCTGATTAGAAACCTGTGCAGTGATGTTATCCTGATTGGTGGGAAATTGGTGATGGAAATAACCAATTTTCAATCAACATAATTGGTTTCTCAGGAGGTTTGAAATCTAGAGAAATGTCATTGCATCTTCTGCAGCTGTGTTAGATCCTTCTGGAACAGAAAATAAATTGTTGGTATGAATTGCATATTTCAAAAAATACTTACAATTATGAGTAATTGTTCACATCAAAGTCACATGACAGGTATTTAAAAAAATATTAATGTTGTAGTCTTTTCAGTCATTATTAAAGCTCAGTAAGTTGAAATTATATAAAGGACATTTAAAAACCCCAAGTTCAATCTCCCTACCCAAGTTTCTTGATTGACTTCTGTAGGCTTGGAGTACACATTTTATTTTTCTAATGAGGGTTCAGTTCTGTAGCATAAATCCACAGTGGAGTGCTCCCCAGAACCTGGTTCACCTAGTCTTCATCTCAGTGTTAAGACATGCTATTTACACTATATCACATAGTGGAGCAGGATGTTTTACAAGGGCTTGAAGCAACAGGACAAGGGGTAATGACTTCAAGATGAAAGAAGGTAGATTTAGATTAGACATTAGGAATAAATTCTTTACTAGGAGGGTGGTGAGACACTGACATGGGTTGTTCAAAGAAGTTGTGGTTACCCAGTCTCTGGCAGTGTTCAAGGCCAGGTTGGACAGGGCTTTGAGCAGCACAGTCTAGTGAAATGTGTCCCTGCCTGTGACAGGGGAGTTGGAACTAGCTGATCTTTAATGTAGCTTCCAACCTAAACCATACTATGATTCTGTTATTATACAGTCCTATTTATGGTTGACAATGGTGATGAGCTAGAAGCAGAGCAGACACAAATTGGAAAAGCTGTTCTGTCACACAGTGTGATCACTGTGGTGATACACTATGGTCTTGAGCTGACTACAAATCCATTAAAGACCTAGGAGTCAAAGTGTCTGTACTAGTTTACCCAGCTGGGAACTTTAACTCAACAATACATCATGAATATTTAATACGTAGCCTGATGTTTTCCCAATACTCTAACCTGACTGTATTCAATAGATAAATAGTAAATAAATTCCCATACAAAGCCATTGTAGCTCTTAACTGGTTTTAGCTGGTATATGAGAAACAGAACAGACTATCTCTGTCCTAAACATGTAACCGAGAACAAACTCTGCTGAATTATTTCCTTTTGAATATCTACCTGTGGATTGAAGGTCGCCCAAAGCTAACTCCTTGAAAAAGTTTCCCTGCAGTAAAGCCAGGCAGCATAGCTGAGCTTGTGGCATCACCTCCAGCTAAAACCTACCCATATAATAATGGCACAGATTTGCTGCTTTTCTACCTCTGAATTGTGAAATTGCAATTGGGTATGCATGTCCCAGAGGAGAATGTTGCTGGATATACATAGTTGTACAAATATATCCTCACACAGTCTTCGGCTTCAGATTCTCCTGCCTTAAATCAGCCAAAGCATGGAACTGCCATGCTGTAGCTGGGCATAAAAGATTTTTGCCTGCTGCGCTTCTCAAGCACTTCCTTTATGCCCTTGAGATGTCCACTCAAGTGTAAAGAGAATTTTCGCTACCCACCTTCTAAAAATTATAGTTTCCATCTATTAAAAGAAAGAGGTTCAAAATCCTTTTGAGAGGATAAATAGCACAGAATGCTTTGATTCATATCTGTGTGCTGGAAATTTCACACATCAAGCAAAATACCATGAATAGATCATTATTTTGACAGCTTTGTGAAAAAAGGAGGCCAGAGGATTGCATTGCATGGATTTAATTTCTGCAGTTTTACAGCTTTGTGTTTTGCAAAAGAAACAAGTCTCACCATCAGACCAGAGCAGGTGGTAAACTGAAGGGTGAAGTGGATATCATATCTAAAAGCCTATCAAACATCGTACTTGGTGTATGGGCCCCCACAAAGGGCTCACCAAACAGAGCTCCTGTAACTCTCACCTCCTCAGAATAGTATCTTTTGTCTTTTTTTTTTAGGCTCGGCACTTCTCCAGCTGCAAGGAGGGTCTGCCAGGAGAGGAGAGGTTAGATAGCCAAAACTGAGTTTCACACCAAGACTGTTACAGGCAAAGGAAAACAGCTTCATTTTCCCCACAGGAGGAGAGTGGGGAAGCCACCACTATGCTGAGCAACACAAGGAATTTCATGGACCAACATTCGGGTGAGCTGAAAATCTGTCTGTAGTTGCCAGGGCCAAATGCAGTGTTCATTTAGTATAAAGCTGAATTTAAGTGAAAGCCACAGTAGTGTCAGGGTGCCCCACACACACACAGTAGTGTCAGGAGCAACATCCTAACTGCAATGAAGGATGGTTTATGTTAAGCAAGGTGAAGAAAAACTGAGGAAATAGTCCTTTGTTTCTCTGAGCAGTAGTACCCTCCCTTGTTCTCGTGTCTCTTGGACTGTTTGCAAAATTTGCCTACCCAAATACCTATACAGCATGTTTGTAGGAGACCATAACTTTTAAAACATTGAGGATATTCAATATTCTTTCTTTCCCTTTGCATCATGGATTTGGGCCTCCCTTTGTTATCACAATATGATAAATTTGTAGAAAAAAATGGAGTTTTCCCTTTCCCTTCCCACAACTCCAGGGCCTAAGCCTTTACAAAAAAAAGAAAAAAGGTGCATACACGGATATTTAACATCACTTTCTTCTTTACATTTTGCTTTCAGTTGCCCTAATTTCCCGATCTCCTTGATCTGAGGCAGTTTAAGATTATAGCAAGCATGAGCTTTCTTGAGAAGTTGAAACCTGAACTTGTTTAAGCTTTTGCATTGACTTAAAAATACCCAGTTTGTCAGTGGTGGTATTTTAATATTTTTGCTCCTGTGGCCAACAGAACACCAAGATTTCATGGATAATGCAAAATCATAATTAAAATTAAAAGTGAACTTAAATTTTGTTAAAGCTCAGAAAACTTTTCAGTAAAGTTCATATTTTTATAGGCTTGTTATTTTGTACAGTTCCATTTTCTTCTTTTCTGCCACATTTTAAGACCTTTTTGTAAGGAATCTTTTCCCCCTAATTTAAATTCTGCTCTATCTGTTTGGAATATTAGGCATGCCTTAGCAGTGAAATTATTTTAATGATGTGGCTGAGAGCTCATATATATTCAGGCAAGCAAACATAAAATGGTCATTCTTTATATTAAGGGTCTATCTATAGTCTACAAAAGGTAATAAATGATAGATTGAAAGCAGAGGTGGCTCCAGTATTGGATGGTGTATATAATAGGTTATTAGCTCATCAGTTGAAGGTGCTGTAGACAACTGCAAGCCAAATTTACAACCAACCTGCAAAATGGCTGGACTCCGCAACAACTGATTAACTAGGTATTAACATGCAAATTAACTCTTTATCAACTCTTTATGAAATATGTGGTTGGCATCCAAATTGCAAGCGTGACTGTAAAAGGAGACATAAAATTTCCTCACCAACAGCATTATAAAGGCTTATTCTTTTTCAATTGTGGAATATGATTTGTAAGGGTGCGTATGTCATGTTCTCTTTTCAGAAGCAGACTGTGCAGAGCTTGTCTCATTTCTGGTCAGAATTAGGCTTCTAAATCTCTTCAGCAGTCTTGAATATGTTGTTGTGCTTAATTTGCTGTTAGATAGAGCATCCATTTTAAGCCCACAGGTTCTTCTAGGATGTGTATGTCTAATCTACTAGCAAAGAGTATGAGCCATGGGGGGGTTCTCGGAAACAGCAAGGGGTATAGTGGGTGAGCTGTGGCAGCGAGTAAGGACCCTGCTTGTCTTAGGCAGGAGAGCGTGGCCAGACTGCAGAGGTGTATGCAAGAGTGGAAGGGGATTTCCTGAAGCTCCAGAGTGAGCATGGAGCACGACGTTCAGTGTCTGAGCTCCCACTGACAGGACAGTTGGAGTTAAAGCTGTGTTTGGTACCTGCAGAGGTACCTTTCTCAAGTCTGGTGCAATATATCTGGAAAAACTGGAAGTCTCTTTGGGTCTTCTGGTGCATGTGCTTCCAAGAAAAGATGGGGCAGCACCATCTCTAATCTCTGCCCAGCTTTTGACCCTGTCACAAATACAAGAGTGTGGTTGTGGTCTCTGAAAGCTCTGTAAAGGCCTATCAGAACGTGATGGGAGGGAGGAGTTTTACTATGTATATGACCCATTCTTACATCTTATCTCAAGTGTTTGGCTGCTGGCTGATTGAAGACCTTGAACTGAATGCATGTATTCTGACCCAAGATGGCTACTTCTCAGGTTGAAAACAGGAGGTCTGCAAGAAATTTACTGCTATTTCCCAGTAGATGTAGATTCCACCACATCCTTCTGTCCACAGGTGGTGGTCTTCTTCCGACACTCCAGGGTAAAAGTAATGCTAATAACTACATTATTACCCATAACTTTCCTTAGGAAACAGAGGAGGCCTATGTAATGGTGGGATTTGTGAGAGAATGTGGTTTCTCACCCTTGCAGCCAGCTAGTGTGATTTGGAAAAGTGGGCATGAAAGAATTGGCATAAGTGAAGCAGGAAAGGGGCTTCTAGTACCCAAGCAGAGCCATACATCCTCAGAGTTGTTCAGGTATCTGTTGTGAAGGTGGGGAGAGAGACTGCTGCTTCCTCTTGTGGCATATTTCGGTGTTTTCTTTGATGATGTGGGTTTGCTTTTATTTTTTTTTTTCTTATGAAATGTGTTTATGGTTGTGACTTAAGACTGTTATTTTTATCCTATCCACCCTGGAAGTGAGGAATAGTTTGCTCCTTCCTTTTTTCTGCAAGCTTTTATGTATTTGTTTACTGTTGTTATATCTCCCCTTAGTCTTCTGTTTACTTTTTAGTAGTTGTTCTTGTTTCATGGCTTCATTTTTTCCAATCAACAGGAAAATTCCCTTACATAAATTAGCTTTGGGTCAGCTCCCTTGCTAAATAAAATTCTGTATTGATAACATCATTTTAGTAGTTCAGATATTATATATTGGGATGGCAAGCGTGTGCTATCTAAAATCATGCTTAACGGCCAAAAACATCATTTGGAATAAAGAAGGTTATGTCCAGAATGCTTAAAATCGTTGTTTCTCTTTATCTTGCCAGCCCTATTTTTTTCCATCAGGGTATCACTATTTATGGTTCTTCAGCAATCAACATTGTAACCTTTCTTAAGTTATCATAAATTTTCTATTGACCAGGGACAATAATGCCAGCATAAGACTGCTGATACAGTGTTAAGAATTGGGTTTTTTTGCTAACAGAGTTGTTTAACATCAGATGTTTCCAGTGATGGCCCTAGAAAGCACTGATTATTTCTCTTCAATTTATAAATTTAGTTTACTAGAGAGTGAGAAAGAGCAAAACAAAGATCTAAATGGATGGTCTAAATGACCCTTGATAGCTTTACTGATTTGTCTTGCCTAGGTTTCTCTCTTGTGCTACATGTAGGCTTAGATATGGGGGAAAACCAACCAACCAACCAAAAAAAAAACCAACCAAAACCCCCAAAACATCTAAACAAATGCAAAATCAGTCCAATATTTTTATTCCTGTTGCTAGTTTCTTCATAACACAGAGAAATGGAAATAGCATCACAATTTTATAAATGCTTCCAGAGGAAAGAACTGGGCTAGATAATTCTGTGGCAAAAGTGTTTAAGGATCCCCATGGCTCATGACCAGTGACCTATCTCTTGGCATGGCTCTGTAGGAGAGGAAGCAGAGGGCTCTTTCACCCTGTTGTCCTCCAGGCAATAGGGAATGTGTGATTTCTGGAGTATGAGAAGACATGCAGGTAGCCTCAGATGGGAATGCCTTTGCGCTAAAGGCAGAGAAAGGGGGCTGGTTGTTTAAAAAGGGCTGGTAGGAACAAATAGGTTCTGCAATAGTTGCAGCCTGACCTGTATTTATGTCTTAACAGACACAGACAGCATTGGGAAAGACTGTGCCAAGGCTGCCTGTGTCCTCTTGTGTCTTTCAATTTAGTATAACCCCTGCTCTCACTCTGAACATATAGATCAGACTGCATGCAGAGACCACAGCTTGGGGATTAGGGTGGTCAGCAGAGACCACAGCTTGGGGCTTAGGGTGGTCAGCAGAGCCCTGTTACCAGAGAAAAATCAGTAGTCTTGGTATTGCTTTACACAGGTTCTCTAGCCAAGAAAGATGTACTTGCTTAACTTGTCCTGACTGCTGCTGTCTGGCAGAGGTGGGCCCATCAGGATTCAGGGTATGGGTAACTGGGAGAGGCTGCCATCAAGCAAGGAGAGCGCAGAGCAGCAAGGCATGCCTGCTGCCTGAAACACACACTCAAGCCCAAACAGAATATGATGAGGTACTGCTGAAAGTTGTTGCTTTGAAGTGATGCAGACTCTCACAGTTAAAATTCACAAGTCCCAAGAGCAGTTTCCAGATTGATATATTCAATTTTTATTTATTACATGTGTTCTTTGTTTTTGTGGGGAATGTCAATAGCATATATATTATGTTGAGTAAGCACATAGGTATTTTCTGAACAAAACTACTACCTTTATTCTCAGAAGGAGAAAACCTTATTCTTCTCAGACAGCACTCCTTGGGGCTGGAGAGCTCAGGAGAATGTGAGGCTAAGTTTATGAGACCAAATTGCATGGTTGCATGTCACAAAAGTGACAGATATAGATGATTCTAAAAACTGGAGTAATAGTTAAAAAAATTATTTATTTAGGTTGTGGTCCATGGTCCTCCTGTGAGAAGAGCTTACGAGGGTGCTGGAGAGGGACTCTTCATCAGGGACTGTAGCAATTGGACAAGGGTAATGTATTCAAACTTGATTCAAACTTAAACAAGTAAGTTCAGGTTACATATAAGGAAGAAGTTCTTTGCTGTGCGGGCTGTGAGGCACTGGAAAAAGCTGCCCAGAGAAGTGGTAAATGCTCCATCCCCGGCAGAATTCAAGGATAGGTTGGAGAGAGTCTTGGGAGACATGTTCTAATGTGAAGTGTCCCTGCTCAGGGCAGGGAGGATGGTACTAGACGATCTTAAGGTTCTTTCCAACCCTGACTATTCTTTGATTCTATGATTCACATTCCCATTGTTTTTGACACTGTGAGTAGATTAATGTCTCCTGAACCAGGCTCAAGTTGCCTTGAGATAAGCAGATGGAGGAGAGTTTGCTAATCCCTTTCTGTCAGCTATGTTATTTTTTTGCCTCTGGGCTTTTAGAAATTATCATATGTGTACATCTCTGAAAAGAAGCTGTAGATGATAGCTGTGTCTATGAAGTAGGTCCTTTTCAGAGCACCTTATGAACACAGGGTTTGATACATATTTTAGTAATGTCTGTGACTTTTTCTCTGCTGATTCATTCAGAATAAGGAGAATGGTTTGATTTCTCTCAGTGGCAAAGGTGGGTTGCACACAATATGTGATGCGCAAATGATATTAGATAAACAGGAGAGATTGCTCGTATGAATTGTTAGTCAAGTTGCAGGTATTTTGCAGAACCTTCTTATTTGTCTTTCCTCAGCAAATTAGTAAAGTATGTAGTAAAATAATTCAACAAGTACTGGAATTCAAGTTCGGTATCATGCAAACACCTGTCTCGTATCTCATGATAATTACAAGTGCCAACCAGGAACATTTGCAAAGACACCTGATGCTGTTGAGCCTCTATGGTCCTTTAAGGTATCAGCACAATGCTCGCTTTATTGAGTCAAATTTAATTTTTTGTAACTTAGATTTCTCTCACTTTAATGATTTGATTGCTGTTGATCAGAGGTTTAAAAAGCTAAAACATGCTAAAAACATTAGGTTTGTCATCTTTTGCACCTAGCTTGTGTCTACAGTGAGCTAGCAGAAGAGTGTCTGCATGCTGCTGGAAGTGGGAATGGCGTCCTATTATATGTTCAAAACCTCAGAGATCTGGGAATGTTTGGAAGTTGTTAGCTCAAGTTTGCCTTTTACGTTTACTTTCCTCTACCCAGATTGAACCTGAAATGATTTGGCATGTGTTCCTAATCCTCTGTCATTGATGGATGCCACTTAGAGACACATTTGCATGAAATTTTGAGCAGGATAAATGGGTACTTGAGTCTTTTTAGAGGCTTTGACTTCGGATTTTTTCCAGAAATGTAGTCTTACTATGGTTCTTAGCTCACATCATGAATGTTATTTTCCACATGGTATGTCACGAGGTCCTGGTTCTATTTATTCAGAATGCCCTTTGGTGTGGACTGCAACTTTACCTGCTATGGAAGCACTGGGAGAGTCGGGGATGTGAAAGCCTCACAATACTACCCCTTCTATGAATGTCTCACAATACTACCCCTTCTATGAATGTCTCACAATGCTACCCCTTCTTTGCACAAATTTCTGGGTAGGGTGTGAAAAACATGCTAGAGGAGATCTTTCAAGTGGCACGCTCGCATGTGGGGAGAGCAGTATTGACATTTCTTAGGCCTGGAAGCTGTAATTGTGCCTAGCTGGAGAGGGTCTTGCTGGCTCTCCTGCACACCCACCTAAGCACCACACAGGATCTATCCCTAAATGAACTGATCTTTATCTGACTTTTTGCTGTTCCTGTGCCATACTCATTATTTATTTAACAAAATGTCCCAGCAAAATAGAACAGCCATTCATAAGCCGCTGACAACAAACAATCATGAAAATTGCCTTTGAATTTCCCTAATTCGCCTATAAGAGTCAGAACAATGTGAGAGAATAATTGCAGTTATTAAAAGAAATTGCTGCAGGCAAAACATAACCCATTTTAAAACTCAAATTCAGGAAAACAGAAGGGGGGGGGGGCAAAAAGGAGAACAACCTGGTAAGATGCCTCATGTTCTCTGCCACCTTTTGTTTGTCTAATGAGAGACTTTATCTTGCTCTTTTCTCAAGCACTGTTATTTACGGAGAATATGAGAGCATTTAGTATCCTCTTAGTCAAGCTCTTTGTGGCAGTGCCTTGCCTGGCAAGCTGTTGGAAAGCTGGTGGGTTTTTTTTTTTTTCCTATCTGATGCCAATGCAAAACTATTGCTCTCTAGAATCAAGGTGTATTGGAAGCCAATATGAGGAAAACTCATTCTAACATTAACTACTATACAGAGAGGACTTAAACCTCTTCCTGAGGATGAGCTATATTGCTTGTGAAACTATGAGTCCTGTACAGTCTTTCAAAAGAACGCAACTGGCTTTTAGTGTCACATCACCCTTCATGAGTATTGTTTTCTTCTGTCATTTAGAACCAGTCTTTAATATATCCTCAGGATGCATCTATAGAGCCTTGGGGATTCCCACTGCTTCAGACCTAGCTGACTGCACATGGAGAGAGGTGATGGACCATTAAAAACCTCTTAGCAATGACAATATCAAATAGGACTTTGACTTTTGTGTGCCTAAATTCCTTGTAAAAATAAGTCAAGTTCTTCAGTCAGTTAAACACAGCAGTACTAAGCAAAGCAATGTTTAAATACTTGTAAAACTTGTGCCTCAGAAGCCAGATGGCATTGTAAGAAGAATTCTCACTTAACTCAAATCTCATGCTTTTGTCGCAGCCAATTCAATAGAGCTTTGTCCGGTATAACTGAGCACAGGGGTAACTCTCATCTTTGAGTACAAAGTGAAATGTTTTTTGCTCTTGCCCTGTTTTATAAGCAGATAACAGAACAAAGGATTGCTGCAATTTGAGGGCCTGAACCCTCATTTTCTCTCTAGTCCACCTAAATAGAAAAGAATTTCTTGTTGGCCTGTGATCTTCCCCTCTGCAAGTCAAAGCCCTTTGAGCTACCACTGCAAGTAATGGCAGCTTACTCACAATTTTTCAGCTGCATATGATACCCCAAATTGGCTGCCTTGTTGTAATGAAAAGCAGCCTGCCAACATGGAGATCTTTCCAAAGAAGCCTGGCTATTTTAAGAGGAGAGCAAGTGAATGTGGTAATATTCCTTTATCTCTATTTTCCTTCAGGTTTCACCACAGGAGCAAAACAAGGCAGTGGAGACCACTGTCAAGAGTTTACAGAATGTGGTTTTCTGACAAAAATGTCTGTCAGAAATGCTAAATCAAATATATTTTGATATATCAAAAATGATATATCAAAATGCTAGCAGAAGATAGTGGGTTTTCTTTTTGTTTGCTCAGGCAGCTGGCAGTCTTAATTGCTCTGAAGAAAAGTAAACAGAAATTCCAGTCCTTCTTTGGTATTTGGGGTTATAAATCATCAGTGTTTTAACTACATACCTTCCTGCCTAACTTCCCCTTATCAAAGTAAATGTGAATGAAGCTTCCTGTTAGTTGCCTTGCTGTACACATCATGTACATCCACTAAATATCTCTGGTTTACATTGATTTAATGTGAGTAGAATTTAAGCTGTATTCAACATCCAGCATGTGAGGTAATTTTCCCAGGTAAGCACAGAATATCGAATAGTCAGTTCGATCAGTGTTATTCAAGAGAAACTGAGAATCCATATTCATAGCAATTCCATCCACTGTTTACCTTGGTATATTGGGGTTTTTTTTCATTCTGGCTGTGGAATTGAATGCTGTTTGCCATCTGAAGAGATCCCAGCAAAACGGCTTAGTTAAAGTTGAACTGGATTCCATTGCAAGAAAAATCAAAACCATCTAGGATTTAAAATTTCAGAGGGTTTAAATGTGTCGACTTCACTGAATTAAAATATTCTAAGCAATTTCTTCCTCTCTGCTTGCCACCTGCCAGTGTTGCAATTCCCTGTGCAGAGGTGTCACAGACTGGTAATGCTGCAAATAGACATGTGTTTATATTGTTGTCACTATATAAGAAATGCTTATCCGAAGCCCAGACCACAGCAGGAAAGAACATCCTAACTGAATTCTTCATTTTTATAGTCTCCATTCCCTTTTATGCATTAGGTTTAGGTCAGTGTGCAGGAAAGAGAAGGAATAGATGGTCCTAATGAAGAGGTGGCTGAGCACCTCCACTGCAGTGAAGCTAATTAGGGCTACATTCCACTTAACTGTTCTGCATCTCTCTGGATGAATCCTCATCTCAGACATTGCTGTTAAGCGATCTAAGATGTAAATGTACAGTACCTACTAATTACCATGGGGATACTGTTCTCATCTTGCTGCTTGAAGATCTAGAAACATTTTCTGTGAAACTGAACGTCCAAGCAGGTTATCTCTTATCAAAGACCAGAAAGCCTTTTGGTTTTCTGAACATAAATGTGTAGAGGATTTAAACAGATTTCCTTCACTTTCCCTCCATGCTACAAGCTTGCTTTGTGTGTTAGTTTGCTCTCCTTTAAAAGTGCGCTACCCTGCAGTCATTGAATATATTGTGCTTGGTAATACTTGGAAATTTGCTTTCTGTTCCCATTAAGTGACAAAAAACTCAAACTGAGAAACAAGATTTATTTTAGAGCCTGTTGTTCTGTCAAAGGAACTGAAAAATGGAGACTAGTAAGGAGGGAGAGAAACAGTGGGGTGGACTGGTAATATTTTTGTAGGTTACACTGTATGACTCCAAATAAATATTCCTTGTAAAGGTGGCTTGCCACCTGGACACTCTTTTATGCAGAAGTGCAGCAGAAGCTGAACACGCAACTTCACTCCTCTGACAAGTGAATATTCTGTATGTGCTTTACCACATGTGTGCTTCTTGCTGTGTTTTCTATAATGATGCCAAAGACACTTAGAGAAATATAATCCATGATTTTAAAGAGTTTTTATAAAACCAAATGAATTCTATAAATACGGGGAATGTTATTCCAAACCTATAGCAATCTAAGGCTGATTTAGGAATACCGCAGTATTATCAATGCAAGCTTCAGCTTGCTAAAATATCTCATTGCCTTAGATCTTTTCACTGGGTGTAAGGTACTCATGTGCATTACATTGTGTAATGGTCTCATGAGTGATTTTTTAAACTATTTAATATTTTCCTTTAATATGTTGGCACAGGTGATTTGACACAGCAAGTGAGCTTAACAAATTACCAAAAAAAAAAAAAAAATAGTCCTCTTTTCTGTATAATTCCTGTAGCTATGCAGAAAGAAATGTAGGGAAGAAAGTGTAGTAGCCTGAGCAACTGTATTTTATCTGCAACTTCTACACTCTCTCCTTTGTACTCCAGAGTTACTGGAGAAAATAATGTTAAACATGAACAGGAGTATATAATGGAAGAATACTCTTAGAGGCATAGATCTTTCTGTCATCCTGTTTTCATAGGAACTTTTGCTGATTTACTTGCCAGATGAAGGCAGACTTCCTGTTCTCTCTTATCTTCTTTGTAATTCAATCAGACAGCTTCATTGTGGGGTCATGCACATGGGAATGATAGACCGTGAGCTCCTGCCTTGTTTGTAGTGGTTTTCCTGAATACACTGTCTCCTAGCTGATCCAGAGCTATTATGTGAAGCTTCAAGCTACAGGTAGATTTGCTATGAAGCTGTTCAGTGAATGTCTTTCTGTAGAGTGTGAATGTTCTTCTGTATGTAAAGTGATAGGTGCTAATGGATTGTGGCTGTTAAAATATGATTTCTGTAGTACATGGGTAGAAGGCAAAGCAGTGGCAGCTCAAAGAATAGATTATTTTTAGTTTGAGAAAGAGCAGTGCACAGTGTGTGTAACCATTGTTAAAAAAAAAGGATGGCAGCTTGAAACGTGTAAGGGAACAGTTTATATAAATTGGTAGAAAGTGCAGGGAAATCAGGCAAAATACTTCCTGGTAACACTGGTGAATTTAGGGACTGCTTTAGGATGCAACAGCATGCTTTGGACACCTTTGAAATTCTTATCTTATATTTTGTAGAAGTGGCTGCCTCTATAAAAGAACCAAACAAATGTTTTACAGCTAATAAAAGCAGTAGCAAAGCAAATGCAGCCCCCTGTATGTCCCCATAATAATGGATTCACCAGGCTTCTCAAATCTGCAGTGTAATGAAGGCTACTGCTTTCACTGCACCTCAGTCACAAAGAGTTACAGTTTCTGACCTTTAAATGTTAGGAACAATAAAATGCATTAGTAACAAGTAGTCAATTAACAAATAAATGCCCCTCTGGTAAATCAAAAAAGTAATGTTTTGAAATACTGCCACCTTCTGATAACTTTGAGATGGAGAACTGAGTTATAAAGAATTTGTCAAAGTTTTTATCAACAGTAATAATTCAGTTTCTGATTTTATACTGTTTGAACCATGTTGCACCATCTGTTTTGTCAGGCCAACTTTCACTATATGTGAGACTATGTATATAGTAGTATAAAGAGATGGAGGAAATGTGGTATGATTCCTTACAAGTGAGGGGGGTGGCAGCAGCAAATTTATTTAAAGAAAAGCACTTGGTGCACTGTATGGAAATTTAAGGATTTATGAGCACAGAGCCTATGTTTTAAGTTACGTAAGTGTTAAATGCACTACAGAATTGTGGCTAAAATGTTGTTAAGACCTTCAGGATGAGCTTGGCCACAGAATTATGTGTGCTTTGAGTCTTGGAGAGCCAGACTTCCCTACTCCTACATAACACCTGTCTCTGCCATGAATGACTCCATGAAGGGTTAATTTATTTTAATTTTTATTTTGCTAAAATTCAGATGATACTTCTCTGCATGCCACCTTTGTGTATACTTTAATTATCCAGATGGTGGTTTATGTGTCCAGCATGATATCATTACTATATCACTTAAACTTGGCAGTGATACTTAGAAATAACTTTCCCCAAGCTGGCTTTTTCTTGCAAAGTTCATCCAATTTCAGCTTTCCAAATGTCCTTTGTGCTGTGGCAATATAGAGCGTACCTAAATGGCACACATATCATTTAAATTCCCTTGATAGGGAAGGTCTGCTGGGCAAAGAAAGCAAGTGTTTAACAGAATCAGTAATTAATACAATATCTAAACTAATGTGACCTTAAAGCTATAATTTCAAACTGTCAGAATTTGGGCAATCCAAAGTTTCTTAAATATCCTTTGATTAACTTGAATTCACATAAGTTCTTTGTTGCATTCCAGTGAGATTGGGATGCCTGAGTCACATTCCCACCAGTGGGGTTGCTGTGATGCCAGGGGCCTGACTGCACCATATTCTTTTTCCCCAAAGGGTGCAAATGAAGTGTGCTTGTATTGTAGGCACAGGGTTGTTTTCCACAATTAAATAGGTATTTTGAGATGGTGGCTGAGAGAACAGATTCCTCTTTGAGGTGTTATTTCAGATAGTAAAAAGACTTCCAGCAGCAAAGGGAGGGAGTGACTCATTTTGAAGCCACAGTATTGCTTTCTTGTGAATTCATCCTATCTGGAGTACCATGAGCAGCACCCATGGGACACATACTAGGAGCATGTCCTGGCAGTGAGGCAATATTAGGGCTTGGGAAGGGAAAGCACATTGGCTGCTCATGGGGATTGATTCCCTTCCTCTGGTCATGGAAGTGTTTGTACATTTTCTTTATTTTCTCATATTAATCAGCTTCTCAGATTACCCACTTGTTGCATGGCCTTTATTTTGGCTTGATTTTTTTTTTTTTACTTCAGATTTTCAATCATGGTAATATTTTAGTTCATTAGCTGATTGCAACTTATTTTAGGGAAGAGAAATTTTGTGTGTGCTGAGTTTCTGTGAACTCAGGTAAAAGACTCAAATCCGTATCAGTGTACCACTGAAAGGAAAGACTGAAATTTGAGTTCAACTGTATAAATTTACACCAAGGAATCCACATGCAGGAAACATGTACAGAGTGGAAGTACTAAGAAACCAAAATTCAGAAACAATTCTGCTTGAGCATTTACTTGTACATGGCTTTGATAACTCCCAAGCAGGACTTGTACTGTGGGCTAGTTGATAATCACAGGTGAATGTCAAGCTCTGTTATGCACAGAGGGAGCATCCTGGAGATGAAGTCTGTATGACCAGTGTGCCCTTTATGCCATTACAAACTGAAAATAAGAATTTCTTTCTCATCAGAAAGGTGACTTTTGAGCACTTAACAGAGCACATGGAGTTGTGCTGTCATTGCAAGATGTTTGTCTTTGTGTTTTGTTTCTAAATATGGGTTTCTTGTTTCAAAACAGAAAAATCGCTTCTGTTGAACAACAAAAACTGTGTATCTTGAGTTTCAAATATGGGACTATCCCATAGTTGAGTTTTAGAGCTTTACAGACTCTGCTGGATCCAAATGACAAGCCACACAGCAAGATCCGGTAGCAGTCTCCAAGTGTTTTTAAAACAGATCTTAACCATATATACTGTTTGACACTTGTGCTGTTGTATATGAAGCTCAGGAGAAGGCAAGTAACAGCAAAATTGTCAAACAAGGAAACCTTTTAAAACATAAAAAGGGAATGTAATGAGAGTCCTGGAAGGAGAAGGCTAAGAGAATTAAAAAAAAAAAAAAACAAAGGCAGGGACACATACATAATGTATACTTTTAACCAGTCTTTTCGCAGAAACAAGAATGACCCAGGGGTTTGACTGTTGTATTTTTTTTTACAGTGAAAGGATTTTTTATGTGCTGCTGTGTAAGAGAGAAATGCTTATTTCCCCTGTGTTATTTCACATTTCAGTTTGGAAGAACAAGAGAAAGTTTTATTTAGCCTGTTGAGTCCAGCCCTACAATAATACAGCATATAAAACTTTCAAGAAGTGCAAGGAATAGCGAGCTCATATTTCAGATTGTTTTCAGGATAACTCTGTGGCTGTTATAACCGTATGTCAAACTAGACATAAATTATTAGAAATTATTTTCTAGAGTCTGCATTCATATTACCTCCCAGGGACCTTTCAGATGTTATTTATGGATTTATGTAGAGAGATGTTTCGCGAATGTTTCTTTCTAAAGAAACTGCAGGTCACAGGACATATCAAGTTTTGATAAAATAAAGACTGTGGATTTGAATAGCTGACTAATACCCATGAGTTAGAAGCTGCATCCTCCAGAGGGAGATAGAAATAACTGTCTGCAAAGATAGTTGTATCTTGCAGCAATTCCCACTGGAAATTGAAGGGTTATTGTTTGCTTTAAGACAAAGGTGAATGCCACTGAGTAGCAGCCACTTAGCTGGTTCCTTTCCTGCAGGAATATTGTGGAGACATGACACAAGAATGAAAAGATCCCTAAAGATCTTCCATATGGGTGAGCTGAAAGCTATGAATCAAATTGTCTTTAGGTAAGGGCAGGTGATGGTCTCCTAGGCCGATGGCTTAATATATACCTGCAAAACATGCAAGTATCATATTATTTTTGGTGGTGGTTGTAGTTCTATGCAGTCTCTGTGCTACAGTGTGGTTGTTTCCAGCTTTCATTTACTTTTTCTGGAAAGTGCTCTTCATCCCTTTTTTCATTGCAGCCCTTGTCTGCTCATGCTGTGAGGCAGCACAGAGCATCAAGCAGCTCGAAGATCATACACAGTAAAAAATTTCTGACCGAGATTTAGGTAGCTTGCTCTGACCATTGTAGATTCTACTATCACTTTTTCTTTATTTTCAAAGTTGTCCTTGCCTTTTGAGGGAAAGATTTGTATTAAACTAGAAACCCCACCCATTCTGTCATCTTACCCAGACCCTAAGGTCTCATCTGCCCCAGATGGAAATGGGTAAACAGTTCTGACTGCATAAACCTTAAGACTGGATAGCCCGAATCCCAGGAAACCCTGCAGATACAGGTTGTGCGAGACAACAATGAATAGGGCTTTAGCCCATTGCCTGGCCCGCATTACTGTAGCCAGTGGGGATAAAGTGTAACAGCCTGGCTTTTCATAAAACCCTACTGCTTTGCGCTTCCAGGTGTGTTATAATAACCTGGCCATGTGCGATGAAGGAAGGGGGTCTTATAGGAAAAGCTTTTAGGATGGAGATGTGTGGATAGAGGAAGTCCATAATTAACAATAATGACCTGCACAGGTGACATTTCCTTGTAGTTAATAACTGCTGGTGTGAAAAGCCCTGAGGCAGAGCCTCAAGCTGTTAAGCTAGCAAGGGAATTGCTAGCCTCTTTGACCTGGGTTCCTTCCTGATATAAATGGTGAGGCTATGAATAACCTGACCATTTTGTTCAGAGGGACTTCTTCTTGGGCTGTGTGGGAATGCCAGCAATTTTGTATTTGGGATTGAGGCAGATGTCATGTGTCGACAGCAGGGTTTGCTCCAGCTCTTTAGGAAGATAAAGAACTGTAAGCACTTGGATCTTCTAGAGGGGAAACAAAGAAAGTCCTATACCCCTCAGAAAGTGTTAACAATTGTGGCTAAATTCTGCAGTAGGAAGACTATAGAGATTTCCACCCCTAGGGCATGAAAATTGACCCAAGTGCATGGACTGGAAAAACAGTGATGCTGAAACAGGTGGCGGCACCGGAGCTATGCCTTCTTGTGGTGCCTCTATGCCTGGAGATTCCTTCTCCAAGTCTTCTGACAAAAAGGGATGGCAAAATATAGATGGTTCTGAGTAATTCTGCAAGCAGGGGAATGGGGCTTGTGGCCAGAAGCAGAAGAAGGGGCAGCTGTTTGCTAGCCAGACATTGAAGTGGTGTTCCCTGGATGTTGCTTTTATTGGTGATTCAGAAAGGGGTCATGGTCTGCACATCTGGTCTTGCCAAAGCAGACGAACTACTTCTAGCAGTGCGGTACAACCCTGGTCTGTCAGTGTGAAGTGCAGCAACCAGGTAAAGCTGGGATTATGGCAGGGAGGCTCATGTGCCGGAGGCTGAGCTAGGTAATCTTATTAGTTGGAAACTGGTTTTTAAACCAAGAACATGGATTCTCTAAGTCCTGACCACTTCATAAATTCAGCTTTGGCCACCGTATTTGGGGGGATATTCTAAAGGCCCCTAAATGTTCAGGCAAGCAAAAGCCAACGCTTTGTTTTCGAAGGATAGATTAAAATACTCCCCTGTGCTGAGCTTTGAGTAGAAATTTTTCCCAAATCGTTTTTACCTGAATACCAATTCACCATAAAATCCATTATTGCCCACATTTAATCCTGGCTATCAAAACTGCCTCCACAGATTGCCAAGTGAATAGCTACAGATGTTGTTTATTGTGTTGAACACAGTGAGACGCACTAACAAATCTACTGTAACAAGAAGTAACCTATTACATTTAAAGGCGGCTTTGTGAGCTCAAACAAGTATCTTTAGACTTCAGTCTGAAATACGACATGCTATTGCGTTTTCCACATGGCTGGCAGTTTTACTGCATGACACAACAAATCTCAATGCAAAATAGCAGGGGTTTATTCTCTACTAAAAATTTTGACCTGTTGCAGTGTAACATATGGGAACTGGTCTGAAGGAGTGGACTTCCTGTGACTGTTTTTGCATGAAGCTCTGCAGACAAAGCCTTTGATACCATTGTATTCTCTTCATGAGGTTCAACATCATTAGGAGTCATCCAGTTTGCAAAGTCATCAGGTTTACAAAGCTAAGACATGTCATAGAATCAAAGAATTATAAGGGTTGGAACTGACCTCAGTGACTTTTACTGTACCATTATTCAAGATTCTGTGTTTCAGAGAAACCCCAGCTAAAAATTTCTGAGGTGGAACCCTGTTTGCTTAGCTGTTGACGTATCAGTTTGTTTCTACATAAGGAATATTAAATTTCATGTAAAAGAGGAAACCCCAAAGACTAAATTAAAATAACAAAAGAGATATTACTTACTGAAGGAAAATTAATTGACAGAATTAAACCACAGACCATGAATTAGATTCTCCATGGAGCTCAACTCTTATCAAGCAACTGTGTAAACAGAGGCACAGAAGAGCTCAACCTCTCTCTGCTCCTATGCTTTTCTGTGGAAGCAAACAAGCATAGCTAGTTTCTCAGTCTGGCCCTTTTGCACCTTTTTATTTGTACCTGCTATTCATTCTAATTCATCACTAATTTACAAGATGCATTCAGTGGGACCTAGCACAGTTGGTGCTATATGTGACATGATAGCTTTGCTATGGTGAGGGGGAATGATTGGAGTAGGTGCCCTCCAGAAACCAGTGTTGATGGGAGAAATCACCATTGGTACAGTCTTAATCTTGAACAATGCTGTCCCTAGCTCTGACTCTGAATGTTTTAGCAAGGGCTGTCATCTCCTTGCAAGGTATATATTTGAGTATTTTTCTACAAATGAATGGACTTATAGTTCCTCTTCAAGTACCTCTTTCAACTGAAACCCTTGTTAGTTTCCAGTATGGTCAGTATTACATTAATATTGTTTTTCATGCTGCAAAACCAAAGTGATATACTAATTGTATTAGGGACTATTTGCAGGTGTTGCAACTTTGTCCCTTCCAAGTCACGGGGATAAAAAGGACAGTCCTTTCTTCTGCTTCTCACAGAATAGCAGTCACAGCATGAAGGACTGCTTGGGTGTAATGTGGGAGAGGCTGGTGTGCTAGCAGTTTAGATGGAGTTCTATTTGAATGCTTGAATCTCCAGGTGAAGCAAACTGACCCCAAGACGAGAGGGTGTGTGAGGGACTGGGGAACATTCAAGCCTAGCAGGTTTGTTATCAACCTGCTAGTAAGGGGAAAGTATTTTAATAGGGAAATCTCATGAAGAGAAGGACTAAAGGTGAAGATATTTCTTCACTCAGGTTTTGCTACTTCCATTCTTTTTATGCTGCTAGGGAGACCCTATCTTTGTTGTGCTCGCATTTGTAAAATGACAGCTGGGAAAAGGCAGCATCTGTATGCAGGCCTGTGATTACCTCCCTTCCTTATCTTTTCTTGTCTTGTCCTCTTTCATGCAGATCTGATCTTTAATCGAGTGCTGTTCCCTTTCATGGAGTTTCAGTTCCTGGTGTCATGAAATGTTGAGTGTGCCAAGGAGCTGGCATGGACCAGGTGGACATCACTAATGGCAGGCGTGTGCATGTATGTGGTACTATCACTAAGAGCTCAGACTCTTATGTGGTTTGAACTGGATAAAAAAATTCTGTAACAATGTACAAGGTCTCTTGTTTCCTATTTGCATGATATAAATTGCTAATTTGAGCTAGTGGCTTCTGAAGAAAAGAAAGCAAGTTTTATTACCTGAACTATTTTAGGTGGACATTACAAAGAGGTAGATCTCTGTCATCATGCAGAACTAAGAAATGCAAATGCTGAGGCAGGCTATTTATCTCCAGACTCTGTTCTGCCTGCTTCCCAAAGTGTGTTTTCATTGGCGTTGTAGGAAATGGGTGTAAAAGAAAATGTAGCCTAATATCCTACAATCTCCTTTATCTCACTCACAAAAAGTTAATATCAGCAATAAGTCAACCCCTGGTCATTGCATGCAGTGGGTAGGTGGGTAAGTTTGTGTTCCTGAAAGAAACAAAGTGCCATCTGAAGTGTGATGTATCTAAAAATCTTGATAAATAGCTACCTTATTCTGTAGCTTAGGCATCAACAATGACATTGTATTTGAGCTCTGCTTGGCCTGGAGGGATTTTTTTGTTTGTTTGCTTTCTAAATTTTCCAGAAATGTCTCTGTAAGCTGATATAAAAGGCTGATGCTGGGTTTCTTATGCTAGAGAGAGCACTTCTGCTCTGATGGTGCTGAATCCCTGGTTCCAGTTACTTGGACAGTTTGGCTGGTGTTTGGAAAGTAATAATCAGCTGTGGAAAAAATTACTGTTCCTGTGTAGCTACTGCAGACTGCAACATTTTTAACAGTGGCTTCACCCGGCACATGCTTTTTGTGTACGTGGAAAGATAAATTTTCAAGGGTGAAACATTTTCCACTAATGGCTGTTAACGCGGCAGATAACTTGGATTCCAGCTAGGGACACTATATCAAGCTTACCTTATTGTAGATTGTGCTGGGAAATACACTCTGTGTAGGTGTGGCTTACAAAATTATCTATGTGAATCACTGGGTGGTAACTTCGAGCCTGCTGGATATCGGACCCAGTTGTGAATATAGCCAATTTAAGGGCTGATGTACTACCGTAGCTAATCTGTATTTTTTAGCAGGCAACATCTCTGAGCATGTATGTGATATATCTGAATAGGTGAATAGCCACTGGGATACGTTTGAAGCCTAATGGAAACCACTGATGTCCAAGAGCCTTCCATCAGGCCCTGTCAGCTAGCCCAGACAGTCAGCAGGCAAGACTCAACATAGGTAAAATCCATAGTGTATCTTCCTACCCTGTGGTCATGTCCCCGAGAGAGCAGTTATCTCTGCCAGAATGCTGTGTTGTATTTACCTTTGAATAAAATGAAGAGGGAAACTCATGGTCTTGAGGCTGGAACAGACTACAATTTTACTTCTTCCACAGTCTGCTGTGGTTTGGTTTGTTGGGGGTTTCTGATGCATTAATGCTGGATGAAACAAAAGTGTGTAAGAGTACGTGACTGGCAAAAGCTGTTTGCAGGCTTTTTTGGCGCTCAGCACAGCAAAGGTTTCCAGCCCCCAGAAGAAGAGGTGGTAATTGTAGCTGTTTTCTGATCACTGTATACTCTACCATGCCTATTGTAACTTAAGTGTTCTACCTGGTTGGGAATCAGCACAGTCTTTCAACAGACCATACTCTGCAGGATCACATATATTTTCTTCAAAGGACAAGATAGTTGGCAAGGTTTGGAAGGCTGGCAGTGCACTGCTGCAGGATAGCTAGTGCTCAGTACCACAGGGGGAAGGGTGAGGTAGGATTCAGCATCTCCAGAACTGCATTTCAGGCTGAGGAATAGCAAGAATTTTGAAATGTGACTCAGAAGGAAAACAGGACTGCCTCTCAAGCTGAGGTGGCATTCCTAGAGGAAGAGATAAGACAGTGAGTGCTTATCTGTTGAGTTAACAGAATGCCTAATGGGAAGCAGAACTGATCATCTGATCAGCATTGGCACGTTATCCTTCAGCAGCAGGTTGCCTCAGGCAATGGGCATGGAGCTGTTCATCCCGCACAGATTTCATGTTGCTCTGCTCCGTTTATCTTCTGCTTTGATTTGCTTCACTTGTTTCTCATTTGGTGGAGATAGTATCAATAAATCTTGAATACAAGTTGCCCAACAGAGGTCTGCACTATTTTTATTCTTTGTGGGCATGCATAGCTGCACACCTGTCTGCCTGGCATGTGCTATTAGCATGTTTGCTCTCAATGTTGTGCTGCTTTCGGTATCAATGGGAGCATTCTCACTGCTGCTGGCTATGTTTTTATCCTTATTTTTTAAGAGATGAGTCCCCTTTGGAGATCTCCAACTGTGTGTGCTGTTGATGAAGCCACATGAGTTTCACCACAAGCGCAGAGTCTGCTGGTCAAAATACTGTGGGTGGCAGAGTGCAACACAGAGAATCCCAAGCATTGGTTTATGGCACTCATCCACTGTGATCCAAGTTCCCTTTTTTCTCATATGGTAAATCTAGTAGGTTTTTTTTCCGATCACCACATTAAAAACATCTCTTGAAAGGACAAGTGAAATGTTGTCTGAAACATTGATTTGCCTGTTTGCTCTTGCTTGCAAAAACCTTCATTGCAACTGCTAAGAAGTGTTTGAGTTCTGGTTGGTATGCAACAATTCCTAAATAAAAGATACCCATGCTTCTCTGCTAATTTTGTATGAAACTAGGAATGGGAAACTCCCCTCCACTTTTCTTGAGTGTCCTGGTCTAGAATCCACCGTGTGGTGAACAAAGAGCCCAAGTAAGATAATGCTGGTTGTGAGCCTTTTCTCTAAAACCTATTTCTGAGTATTTGAAGCAAATCAGAGCACTCCCTCATGGGGGAAAGCATATGTCAGGAAGAGTAATGACAGGCTGTTTATTTACCTGTCCTGCATTGTTCATTGTGGGATGGGGATGATTTGTGATACTGTTGTTTCTCCATCATTTAGAGAAGTAGCAGCAGAGATAGCCCTCTTGACTTTAAAGCCTTCCTAAAATTTGGGCATAATATATGTTGGAAGTGGTCTCTGGAGTTGTCTAGTCCAATCCTTTGCTCAAAGTAGGTCCTATGAAAGTTGGTTGCTTGGATTTTGTCTAGACGAGTTTTCCCAGGAATGAAGATTCCACAGCTTCTCTGGACCATTGTGCCAATGTCTGACCATGCCTAACTCAGGACATTTTCTCTGTGCTACAGGATTAGTAGCAGAGGAAGCAAAAATGGTTATCAGATACTAGCAGCTGGCTGATATTTCTACTGTCAATGCTGAAACATTCCAATCTTCTTCAGGACTGATGGTTAGTAATATATATCCTCATGTCTTCAGTGAGATCAGAGGTGCCAACATTGGCTGTGTTGGAATGCAACATTCTACATACACCCTGGCAGGTATGTAACTAAAGTACAAACCAGCTTTTCAAATAGTTGCAAAAGGATATAATGGGGGCTGAGCACACCGGGGAAGCTTTCCTTGTCCTTGTAACTCTCCCCTGAGCTACAGTGGTTGGCCACTTTGAATTTTGATGTTTATTCCAAGTTTTGTTGGAAAAAATTACTTGAAAATAGTAGTTGGGTACCTTTGACAGGTCAAATAGGAACTTATCAGCGTGTATTACGCTTAAGCAGTGACTAGCAATAGGGTTCTAGGTTACTCATAGTATCTGCATATAAATTGTGGAACGTGTCATTTAAAGGTAGGGTTCCAAGAAACTATGATACTGTTTTCAAAGACTTCATTAATCAGGATTACGTGTCTGTATTGCCCATCATTAAAATAATCAGAGTAAAACTACAATTTCAGTCCCACTTACTCAGCAATAGTTGACTTAAATTATAATTTTGAAGAGATTAGTGGATTGCCTGGTTTGAGAAACTGCAAACAAGCCTGAGAAAAGTTGATCATAAGCTTTGTGTGAACCATGTCCATATAAGTGGAAATGTTGACTTCTATAACTTAGATTTATTTTCATAGCGGCGAACCCTTTAAGTGGGTAATAAGTTATTTCTTTTAATCTGACCAAATATTGCAGTTCAGTTACAACAGTTGTCTACACAAGTAGGATGTAGTACCTTAGACATTTGTCATGTGAGTTTGCTGCAGCACAGAATTAGTGCTGAAAATGTTCATTCCCACCCTCTTTTTTGGCACTGATGTGAGTCAAGCTTACTAAAATTAATTTGCATGAGGAAAACTGCCTTTCTGACAAGAGATAAAGATGATAATTTTTTAATTACCACAGTTGTGTCATAAAGTATGTCATGCATTTATCCAGAAGCCTAACCTTTCCATAATAAATGTCTTTGTGGTTTAACTTAGCCAGCAACTAAGTGCCGCACAACCACTCGCTTGCTCCTTTCCACCCCCCGGTGGCATGGGGAGGAGGACTGGAAAAGAGTAAAACCTGCTCATTGAGATGAGAACAGTTTAACAATTGAAATAAAGTATAATAATAATAATATAATAATTATAATAATTGTAGTGAAAAGGAAGACAGACAAGAGAAAGAGAGGAATAAAATCAGAGGAAGACAAGTGATGTACAGTAGAATTGCTCACCACCCACTGACTGGTGGTGATGCCCAGCCAACTCCCCCAAGTTTATATACCACACATGATGTTCTGTTGCATGGAATACCCCTTTGGCTAGTTTGAGTGAGGTGTCCTGTCTCTGCTCCCTCCTGGCTACCTGTGCCGCTCCTCATTGGCAGAGCATGAGAGACTGAAAAGTCCTTGACTTGGGGCAAGTGCTACTTAGCAACAGCTAAAACATCCATATGTTATCAACATTATTCTTATACTAAAATGCAGTGCTGTATCAGCTGCTAAGAAGAAAATTAGCTATCCCAGCCAAAACCAGGACAGTAAATGCCTCTTTTGTGGTTTCCACATTGTAGCTGCAGCAACTGACAGCTGAAAACATCATTGTGAGAGTGTCAGATGTGCTGTCTGCATAACTAGTGATAATCTAACTATTTTTCAGCTTCATGGATCAAACTGCTGGGAACTGATACTTCAGTGCTTGTTATTGGCAACAGTAGATAGAATTGACTAATGTAGTTTGAGTGTCAAAGGCCTGTGGTGTTGACAGAAATATTAACCATAAATCAAACATGGCACAACGGTGGTGCCAGGCTACATCGTAACGCAAGATCTTGCAAACCAGATGGGGCCTGCTTAGGCCTCACACATGGGAATGTTTCCTTTGGCTAACAGAAGTAAGGATTGGTAGGGTTGGGCTCTAGCGATTCTACTTAAAACTGAGAAGGACTGGACAAGTGATGTGTGAAATGGCTGTGTGCTCTGCTGTGTGCATTTCCAGTTGTTCCCACACATGCAATGGCTGATAACGAACAGGGAATATCTCATCCCTGGTTAGGCATTGTCGCTTCTGCTCCCATCTGGCTTCTATTGTAAAATCTGTCAGTGACTGCTGGGCTTGCGCTTGCTGTATTAACTGGGTTTTGCAGGGCCAACATTTAAAAATACCTTGATGCGGAGCCAGCTTGTGACATTTTTTTCTTGTGGCAAAGGAGAAAAAAGTAGCAGAAAGGACACCACTAACAGCATTTTGGCTGCCCTTAGCACACACAGTGAACTGAGCAGGGGAAGGTGTCTGATTGCAGCCTCCATGTTAGCAAATGAACCAAGACTGAGAACTGTTGGTGGGATGATTATGAGGAGATGTTTGTGTACTTCATACAGTCAACTTGCTTGACTGTTAACTTTATTTAATGTCTTATGATCCTTCTAGATGCCACTGTCATACATACTGTTACCTTTAGTGACTCTTCCAGCACAGTTGCTTTGGTAACCGGCTTGGTCAACCCTCTTTTCTTAATTAGGTCCTAAATTATCACAAGTTTACATGCTCTTGAAAGTCTTTGCATTTGGTTTAATCACTGCATCAAAGGGAGATGATGCAGAAAGAGCAAACAGTGCCAAGTTGTGGGACAAATCTGATTATAGCTAACTCTACCTGAAAAACCTCGGGGGAAGGGGACGGCAATTTTTTTTTTTTTTTTTGCAATTATGTGGAGTTTTTCAGCAGGGAGTCAGCTAACAGTATTTAGGGAAATCCAAAAAGCACGAAGCGTAAAGCCAGGAGCTAAGCAAAGTATAGAGATTTCTTTATAAATTAGTGTTGGAAATTAGAGACTGGCTGTGAAATAGCCACAATTAAAATTCAAAGAGCAAAGAAGAAAAAGTTTACCTAGTGACCTTTGCTTGCTTCACAGGGTTAGAAAAGAAGCTGTGCTACTTTAGTATTCTAACATAACTTGTGCATTACTGAAGTTGTTAGGAAATTAAAGCAAAATCAGGAGACTGATTCTTAACTGGAGAAAATTGGCATAACCCAGCATATTTCAAGGCAATTGAACTGATCTACAAGAGCTAAACATGTGCCTCCAAATCAACAGCTCCACACTCACTATGCCTATGTAGACGGAACAAATTAAACCGCTTTTTCCAGGCAGGTCTATGTGTTGATCCTGAGCTTTATATCTCTATTCAAATTGTATGAGCTGTTGAAGATTAAAGGCAATTATCTCAAAGTTAACTCCAGCAGGAAACAAGTAGATACATAATAGATCAGCACAAATTTTTTTTTTTTTTTTTTTTTTTTTTTTGTTGCTTTTTGAATTGTCTTCTTGATTTAGTAATATGAAGCGAAATTGTTCCAAATTCAGGTTGAACATTAAATACCTAAAAAAGCCAAAGTAAGAAAAAAAGTAATACCAGGATTCTAACACAAGAGCTCCCTGGAAAAGTATTCAAAGGCAGCCAAATAAAACAAGAGATTAAAATATACAAAATACTGCAATTTTAAAGAAAATCACTAAATTATTGAAACTCCAAAGAAGAGATGTCACAGCAGTGCTTCTAATCAGCCTGATTAAAAAAAACTCACACTATCCTTTTTCTTTTTTTTTTCCCTCATTTGATGTCAAGAAGTGTATTGTAAACTTAAAATGATGTATGTAGTTCAATCAGACTGATCTTGAAAGCTCAAAGATACTACAATTTTCTGAGCACTTATGTTTTATCCTATGTGGCGGAAAATATATTGCATTCATGCACAGTGTAATCCTTTTAATACTCTATTGTAGGACTGCAAACAGAAAACACCGTTGTGCAGAGTGAAAAAATAAGCAGCCTCTGTAGAACTGCTCTATGTTGACCTTCACTGTTCTTTGTCCATACCCAATGCAATCAAAGCACTAAGTGTCTTACTCAAAGGAGTGCTTTGTTCTCCCCGATTGATTATTTTGTTACAAATTTACATACAGTCTTTGTGAGCTGCCTGATAATTGCAACATCAGCTGGCAGATTGGAGCTGGAGGGCAGCCTCTGGACCCCCGCTCTGAGTGAGGATGGCATTCTCTCTGCTGAAGAAGTGCACAGGCTTATGATGCAATTTTGGTGAATGCTGCACCATCCAGTAGCCCTCATCGTGCAAATGTGTTCGGGCTGAGCTGCCTCCACAGGACGCTGATAACATTGTGGTGCTCTGTACATAGAGGGAATTCTCACTCGAACATCTAACCTATTTAAACAACTTCTGGTCAGCTAACCTATTTAAACAACTCCTGCAACTGGTAGTGAGTTGTAGGCTGTGCCAGGGCAAGTTCCTTTTGAAATTACTTGCTTATTGTGGTGTTAGGCATGGCAGAGTTTGGAACCCATGTCCTAAAAATTCTTCAGTGAAGTATAAGAGATGGAAAAAATACCACAATTCTGCTTTTACAAAAAAAAAAAAAAAAAAAAAAAAAAAAAAAAAAAAAAAATCAAGTTGCTGACCAAGGAATGTTTTAAGGACAAATGAAGTAGATGGAAAAGCATTAAGTTGTGGCAGGATTTAACAAGTTGCTTAGGGATTTTGTGCCTTTGCCAAGCGCTGATCTTGGCAGTGCCAAGAAGAGATTCAGGCCCCTGCCTCAAGTACAGTTAGCTGAATTTAAGAACTACTTTAAAGGATTTAAATCTCTAATGAGGAATTTCCTACTCGATATTTGTGATTTTTTTTTAGGCAAAATTACTTAGATTTTTTGATTTCCCTAGAAATGCCATAGAAAGAGCAAAACATTGTGATTCGGCATCTTTTTATGGAAACTTTCAGTTTATTTTGGCATTTCTGTAAAGCAGTGACCTTTAACAGACTGCAGAATGGACCTGCAGGCCACTGCTTGCTTAAGGCCTGTAGCAGGGACTAAACCCAACTGACATAATTGGAGCTACACCTATTTACACCAGAAGAAAGATGTGACCCCTGATCTTTAGTTGCTCTGGTGGAACAGAGTGTTACAAGGCAAGGATTTTTCAGTAGTTCTTTACCTACTTGAATTGCTTGGCCAGCTGCTAGTTACAGGCTGAAAACAAGGGGAAATTTGGATGGAAAACCAACAAATTACAGAATATTGAAAAGATCAAGGAAGTGGCAGCAATACTGCTAAAGCCAGTATGGAAAAGCCTTTCTTGTCCAATAATCTGTATCTTGTGACAAAGATAATAACAAGATGGAAAATGGCACAACTTGAATGCATTGTGGTGGCAGTGATTGTTGTGAGAATTGGGACTGGTTCATACTTCACCCACTCTGTCTATCTATCATAGATGCTGTATCCCAGGCAACCCAGGCAGAAGGTGTTATATTTATTATGTCCTTGTCACTTTCTATCTCCTTTAGCAAAACCTCTCTCCAGCTTCCACTCTTTTAAACAATCAGGAAAATTTGACAGTGTTACCTTCACTCAGTCTCCCAATTAGCCCAGTAGAATATATGTCTTTCTTCCCTATCTGAGAAGATCTGTGCCATGTGCCTCTGAAGTGGCTGCTGCTTCCATGTTTTCTGCCTCATCTTGTACAGTGGGCTCTCCTGTGCTTTTGGAGATGGCCTTTGACTCATTTCCTCTCTACAGCCTTAAGAAGGTGAGGTCTGGAGACAGTACATAAAACTTGAGAGGTGGCATGACACCCACCTGGAAAGGGTAATGCTTACCGTGTCTGTATGAGGTCTACTAGATAGTTAAAGTCCCTGTAGTTAAAAAATCCATATAAATAAAAGAAATTTCAGCACATTGCAAGATTTCTGCATTAAACTTGTGAAATCCTTTTTCTTTTTTTCTGTACTGAAAAGGCTTCTTTGAGCCACTGAAAATGCTCTTTATATCCCAGAGGTTGTTAGCAGCAGGAGGTATGGTGTGGAGGGAGAATCCAGTTCTGGCAGTCACAGGATCAAACCTGCCAGGTCAGATCTGTACTATTTTTTGATATGTTAGTGCATGTTAAGGTCATCTGTGTAAGATCAGAGCTAGTAACTGACAACAAAGAGGTGACATCTCCTTCCGCTGTCTTTGAATAGAGCTTGTGGTGCAGCTTTACTCTCTCCATGAGAAATTAAATACGTCAGCATAAACTGCTGCTGTTGTGTGGTAGTTTCACCTGAAAGATGATTTTAGAGTTTGCCATCATGCAACTTTCTGCTGCCACGTTCCATGTGACTGCATGTGCAAGTGCTAACAACAGAGTTGATTAAGGGATGATGTAGCTTTCCTCTTCTAGTGGGCCACTTCCCTTGTGCTCACCTCCAGCGTACATCATGCATCCTGGTAGAGTTTGCTAGATCATGCAAGTCCTCTTGTAGGCTTTATCTTGCCCTACGTGATACCTAGTGAAATCAAGTTTGTTTTGTTTTCAGCAATCACTACATGATGCTGTGTGATGCTGTTGCCTGTCTGTGTAACTGGGAATGTCAAAAAGGAACAATGAAGTGTCAGAAGCAGTCAAAACCAATTTGAGTACCCTTTTATTTTGCCTGCTGTTCTTAGCTGAATCCCTTCATACTCCTTAGCAAACCAAGGGTGAGAACTTGGAGTGATAAGTGCTCCTTGGTCTTTGCATGTGCCCAGAGAGCTTCAGAGGACTCTTGCCACAAGGCTAGGGAAATCATCATTAAGCAGCTAATGAAGAAAGAAATTCCTGTCTTGGTGGTGAGAGAGGAATGCCTCCTTCTGATTTCCTTCAGCCTTGCAAACATCAGGTTAGTGTATCCCCCTCGTCAATTTGAAGAAGGGTAGTTCAAAAGTTGCATCTCCTATTTGAAAGCCCCTTGAAAGTTTATCTATCCTTTTCAGTTATTCTGTAGATAGGCCAAGGCAACAGCTTGTTAATGTTTAAATGAGCTCATCCATATTTTTGCATTGAATTCTCAGTCATTTAAGCCTTGTGTCTGGTCACTGTGATGTTGTGACCTGCTGTCTGTTTCAGGGCTTTTGCTTTTAAGCCTGACTAGAATTTAACACCATTATGTAGTAATTGCCTCTCAAAGGAAGGTTGATTCTTAACCTAATCTGATATTTCTGGGTGAATGTTTTTAAGTGTTGCTACTAGAGAGTGAGGCGCAGGAGGTTTCTACATCTTTTAAATGAAAATGAGGGATATACGAAGAGAATAACGGGGGTAGTGATGTGTACCATAGTCCTGATGCTTCCCTAAAAGGGACTGTTGAACAGCCTCTCTATCAGGCCCTGTCTACTGGAAATGTATACACCCTTTCCAGGGAAGAGTATTCACTAGGTTAACTGGGATGCAAACTGTAAGTCCCCTGTAAATGCTGACTAATCAAAATGCTGTTGGCTCTGCCTGAGCCAATACAACCTGATGCTGTTGACTTCCTGCCTGCCAGCTAAAAATGACAATTCATAGCCCTCTTTGACTATCTTTCTACTCCTGGGATCAAATGGCATAGGGCTTTTACATCTCCCTGTAGGGCTATGCTTGCAGGCAAGGGGGACTCCAGATCCTCAGTACAGTTCAGGGAAGCCCAAAAGTGTGTGACTCTGGGATTTTGCTTTTTCCCCTTTCTTTGTTTTCAGGGCAGTGGAGGTTGTTTGCCAGTCTTGTTTGCATTAGAACTTACAGGTGCTTTATGCCAACTAACAATATGTGTGTCATAAAATTGCCAGCTGATGTGCAAGCCAAATTGCCGTAGCAGTCATTGGGCTGTATTTTTGTAACTGACTTGGATCCAAGGTTTGCATATTTTAAATGAACCCATATTGGCAGAGATCCACACACAGAAAAGAAGTTCCTGCCACTGTTCTGCTAAGTGACTGATTCTTCTCCCAACAGCTCTCTCTCGATCTCCTCAGAGGTAATTCAACTGTGGCTTCAGGGCAGAAAATGACAGTCCAAAATTAGTTGAAGAAAACACTCCAGAGTATCTCCCCTCCTCTCCATTACCTTAAAAAAATTAAACTTCTGTTTATTCTGAAGGGCTTCTGTTGCTCTCAAACCGTATCTTCTAATAGGTTTCTTAGAGAAGCATTTTTCTCTATGCAAGTAATTTAAGCCTTTCATGCCCTCAAGCTATTTTTTAATTAAAAGAAAAATAGAAAATTCTTTGCCTGAGTAGGGGGCTTATGCTGTTGATTGACTACAGTAAGGAATTTCAAAGGAATTTTAAGTTCTTCATTGCCAGATATGAAGTCAGCCCTCTAAGTATAACCCTGACCTGAGGCTGGGATTTTTAAAATGAGTTTCTTAAATAAGAAAGGGAAAAAATAAATTTTACTTTGAATAAGCATAATGCAATTTCCCTTCTACACAAATTGCTCCTTTATTATAGCACAGATATTCACATTCATCTGTCTAAACACTTAAGTTGCATGCAGCTACATTTTGCTGGACTCAGCTTAGTCCTACTTTACTGGCAACCCATTACTAGAGCAGCTTAATTCGTAGGTGCCTACCCCAGTTCTATTGCCATAACCCACCAAACGGATGTGGCACACCAGGTCTCCTTTTCCATGTGGCTGAGCTGGGACTGTCTCCATAGTAGCAATCATCTGAAGCTGTGACAGGTGCCATTCAGCTGGATTTCTCAAGGATCTGGGGTAATCATCCTTTGGTTTCCCAAAGTATTAGGTTTTCTCAGACATGAAGGGTAACTGAGGATGAAGGAGATAGAGTTGCTCTTAGCTGCATAAATTAGGCTATCTACTTGCTGAACCAAACACAAGGGATTTGCGTGTAGCACTGTACAGCACACTGTTCTCCTTCTCTGTGATGTCTTCGCTGTAGCAGTGGATATCAGGGCACAGAGTTAGGGCATTTGGGGGTCAGAGTGTTCCTGTACATGTGGCTTGCGTCAGTGGTTCCCATGGACATGGGAGACATCCTCCATTCACAATCCCTGGCCTTTTTGTTTCAGGGAGAAATGATCTGTCTTCTGCCCTCTGTTAACAAAATACTCTCATTAGGCTTTCTGGGGAAATTAGGGCAAATCTAAAGGGTTACCGTCAAGCAAGAAGTCACAGCTGGGGTTTGTGTATATACCTCTCTGTTCTTGCTGCCAGTGCATGTATGCATAGATGCCAACCCTCCAGTGTGACATTGGCTGCCATGGGGAAGAGGCTGATTGCAGTAGATGGGCTTGGTAAATGCAGCACAGTGGAAGCAGGGACTTTGGGTAAATAAATGAGTTAGGAAAAAGTTAATAGTAGAGCTGCCACCTGCATGGTATTTGAGAGCTGTTTTCTCCAAATGAACTGATGAATGAATGAAGGCCTGAGATCATCATTATTTCACTTGTCTGTTTTCCCAATTTTTTTCTTTTTTTTTTTTTTTTTTTTTTTTTTTAAAGCTGATTTTCTTAGCTAAGAACAGGGTAAGTATGTCCAAAGCAACTCAGCAGCTGGCGAAGATAAAGTCAAGGCTGTCAGCAAACACTGAGCAGAGGTATTTTTTGCAGGTTGAAATGAAAGACAGGAGAGCCACATTTGGATTAAGAGAAAAAAAAAAAAAAAAAAAGAATTAACCTTGAACCTCTCCCCAAAGTCTGATTTAAACAGGAATGTCATTTGAATTAAAAAAAGAAGGAAAAATTATAATTCACTAAGCTCTTCAATGCAGCGTCTGCAGTTCCTGGTTTGGGGAAGTGGTGAGCTAAAGACACGCAGAGTACAAGAGAGTGGTGCTGAGTACAGACATCACTTGCACAGGGGGCAGAAGCAGAGAGGCTGTTAAGTTTCCACCCAGGTTTGTGCCTTGTCACCTGTTTCATGTGCTGGATTGATCATCAAGTGGATTGTTACCCCCTTGAAGGTGCTGATAGGGAATATTCTTTGTGGTATAGAGGGATGCCTGTGATGGTACTAGAGACAGGCTCATAGCATGCAGGGTTAGATTAACCCATGTCTCTGTTAAAGATTTTCTGAAGTCCTGGCAAGAAATAATACTCCCTGTTGATCCCTGGTTTAGCTAGAACATCTCAGGATGAAGCTGTTTTGCACAGGGGAGTGTTGTTTGGTGGATACTCTGCCTCAAACAAGAAATGATGAGGGAATGGAGGCTTAAGGAGGGAGGAAAAGTGGGATAAGCTGCAGCCCACATAGATGGCCAAAGAAAGAGAAGTACAGTAAACTGATTGCAAGTCAGGCAGCAGCGCATAAATGAACCCAACTTAAATACAGGAACCTATAAAAACCTACCGCTAGCCCTTTGCCTCTACTTCAGTACATTTTCCTGATACTTGAAACACTTTTTTCCACTGCTTTCTACTCCTACCACTTTCAAATACCTAGAGAGGGGGTAAGAGAGGTATGGGGTTTGCAGCGAGCTCTGAATACATCTAGAAAGATGCTAGTGTATGTGAGCTGCTGAACCCCTATGTCTGACTTTGCCTTCCTGAAATTATACATCCCTCCTCTTCTGTGCTGGACACTTTATCTGAAGTATATTTTCAGTGATTAGTGAGTAATGATTATCCCTTGGAGAGAGGTGACAGGTTTCCTCTGGAGTCCCTGCCCATGGTGTGAGACAGACAGATCAACCAGGATGGTTGGCCAACAGGGTAGAATGGGAGCTCAGAGAAGGACAAGGAACTTAATTTTCTTTTGAAGCACTGCAGTAACAAAGCCCTAGAGAGACTTTCCATTTTGGGTTTATTTCAGTTGAAAGTTTTGCTTTTTCCTATTTAATCAAAAGCTCAGTTTGCTTCAACATTTCTGATGGAAAATTTTCATATAAGCCTTTGCTGTAAAATACCACCAACACATCAGAATTATCCCTTTATCTCAGCAGATGCACTTTCCAGAAGGGGAACATCTCAGGTGGTGAAAAACACAGCGGTTTTGCCACCTCAGTCAGGCAATTTTTTGATGATAGAGAATTTTGTCTAAACAGACTCTTTTCATTAAAACTGACATGCTTTGTGGACAGGTTTGGTTTTGCTCAAGTTTTTACACCTAATTTTTTGTTACAGTTATGTGCAGTGCTTCATTGTGCTTTCTGTAGTGACAGTATGTGTAGTAGTGCGGGATCAAGACTCGGCTTTGCTCTACTCTGTCCTGAAATGATTCAGGTGAAGCCAAGTCATAATATGAAAGACTTCTTCTCTGAGCCTCACAGAAGTATTAGACTGTTTGCATCTCCCACCTGGTGTTTGACCTAGAAAGAGAAATATTGGCCTGATTCTGGTTCAGCAGAATCTGTTTGTGAGACTGGTTTTTCCCTCCTAAAGACTAGACAAGCCTAGAACGCTACTCCAGAACACGTGTAGTTCTGCCACTGACTGTAGTAGGGAAGTCTTGCTTCTTGTCAACACCAGAATCTTACAATATCATACTAAAAGTCTTAAGTGGTGTGAAAATGTGTAAGCTAGCATATTTTAAACAAACAAACAACAAAAGTACCTCGACCAACAAACACAAGAAGGCATGTGAGAGGCAGAGAGTCTTGACAGGTCCTGTGCTGTGTGTGGTATCTTAGCAGGCTGCCATGCTTGGGTTTCTAAAGGGGCACTCTGTGCTATGTCTTGGAGCCTGGTGCATGGGCAGCCATGGCAGTGCCAGTCAAGGAAGATCAATGACATCATGCTGCAGCCTGGCAAATGGCGTTCCCTTGGGTTCCTTGAGCAACATGGTCACATCGATGATGTGATGTAATGCAGTTAACAAGCTCGAGCTCATAGCAGAGCTAAGCAGCATTGCCCAGCATGGTGCTGTCATGCCGTTTCATGCTTTTGGTCCAAGAGTTGAGTCTGCATTCAACAGCCTTCCAGTATCTGAATGGGACCTATAGGGATGCTGGGGAGGGACTCTTCATTAGGGATTGTAGTGATAGGACAAGGGGTAATGGGTTCAAACTTAAACAGGGGAAGTTTAGATTGGATCTGAGGAAGAAATTCTTTAATGTAAGGGTGGTGAGGCACTGGAATGGGTTGCCCAGGGAAGCTGTGAATGCTCTGTTGCTGGCCGTTTTCAAGGCCAGGTTGGACAGAGCCTTGGGTGGCGTGATTTAGTGAGAGGTGTCCCTGCCCATGTCAGGGGGGTTGGAACTGGATGATCTTAAGGTCCTTTCTAACCCTAACTATTCTATGATTCTGTGGTGCTCCCTGACATGATTCTAGATGTGTCGTGTAAATGTAACCACTGGATAATGCAGTTTCTCATCCTAATGGTGGTGAGACAAAATGTCCTTAAAACATACCCTATTTCTCCCTGCTGTCTGATAAAACTACCTGGAATGGCATACATGGCCAGAGTTCAAACTGCTCCTAAAGGAAAAAGAAGTATTTTTAAAGAGACTCTTCAAATTGACCTGCTGGCTGGCTGGATTTAAGTTTATTTAAAATCCATCTTCAGTTTTTTAATCTGTAAGGTTGAGCTGGCTGAATGTAGTGACTCTGCACCCTTCAGAACCTTCAGTTACTACAGATGGTGCGTATTAGATGTTTAGCATAGGAATTTTAATTTTCTTTTGAGGAACTGTGGCAGTTTCACCTGAAATTCAGCCATGAAGAGACATCTGGGTATATCTGCTTGTAGGCTCTGGAATATGTCTGCCTGGACTGTCCCCTTGTCATCTTTAGTACTCAGTTGGTACTGGCAGCAGTGGCCAGCAACAGGTGTATTTTACAACACGTTTTTTCTCACCTGGTGTCTTCTGGAAAGCCCCATGGACACCCCAAATGGAAAATGTGCATACGGCAGTGGCTCTTCTTAAGGGATATATGTGTATTTAGGCTGCATCCAACTTGGACAAAATACTATTGAGCAGTGAAACAGCTGTTTGCGATGGGATATAACAGACTGGTAAAAATCAACTTCCTGGGAGCTACTGGAAACATGTTTGCTTTTTCCCCAGCAACGTTCTCTTAGCTCTGCCCTCAGCTGATGAACAAACTGCCTATGTAAAGGAGATTGAAAAAGGGATTTTCTTTGATTAGACCGAAGCCTTTCATAGCATTTTGAGTCATAAGTATGGAAGCTTTAATGAGCAGGAAAAGAAGACAAATATGAGTCACAGTCTGACAAGAAACTGTATTGGAAAAGAGTAAAAAGGTTCTGTTGGAAGCAATTTTGTAAGTTACAGCCCTTTCTAGTGGTCTCTGTGATAATCTCCTCTGTCCAAGGAAGGTAACTTTATGCAAATCTCTGACAAGTGGCAACTGAGGGATTGCAAAGGGATGAAATCAAAGCTTTAACTACTGTATGAATCCATTTGAATACTGTATGAATTGAATCCATACTCCACCCAGTTAAGGCCAGGAGAATTTCCCATCAGATTTTCTCTTTTTGTGACCTCTTGATTCACGGCCTTCAGTGATCTGCAAATCCTGAACCAAAAGGAAGAGAAGTTGTGAGCTGATCTTTCTAATACAGGGGAATAAAGCAAATTTTATAGATCATACATAGGTATGGAAAGAGCTGAACATAGTTTACACAATGGAAGCTGATCATTCATCACTTATTTAGGAATACTACTTATGCCTATCAGCTCATTATCCTGATACACAGAATTCAAACTAAAAGCAGATAGCGTGACAGTTATAGAATAGAATGGTTTGGGTTGGAAGAGACCTTAAAGATCATCTAGTTACAACCACCTTACCATGGGAAGGGACATCTTCCACTAGACCAGGTTGCTCCAAGCCCTGTCCAACCTGGCCTTGAACACTACCAGGGATAGGGCAGCCCCAACTTCTCTGGGCAACCTGTGCCAGTGCCTCACCACTCTCACAGTAGAGAATTTCTTCCTAATGTCTAATCTAAATCTCCCCTCTGTCAATTTAAAGCCGTTCTCCCTTGTCCTGCCGCTACATGCGCTTGAAAAAAGGCCCTCTCCAGGACAGATGCTTACTTTATATTACTTTTTTCTTCAGCACCAGTGTCATGAAATATTGCTAATTAATATTATTAATATGAAATTAATAACAATTGCAATTGGTGAATGAAAATATGAGCCAGCAACATGCAATTACAGCCCAGTAAGCAAACTGCACCCTGGGCTGTGTCAAAAGAAGCAGTGACCAGCAGGTCAAAGGAGGTGATTGTCCCTCTCTACTCTGCTCCCATGAGAGCCCACCTGGAGTACTGATAATTATTCTTAGTGTTCGCTTGGACAGATAACCAGCTGTCCAAAGTATTTCAAATGCAGATCAAAGAAGTGGAGAAGCAATGTTTGGAAAGACAATCTGTTTGAGCCAAGAGGAAAAGGTTTGGCATTTATGGAGGATGAATGTTTTGTTGTTCATGAAAGTATTGTTACCTGTGGCCAGCCAGTGGCACACTCTGGAACAATGATCAGTCCAGACTCTCTTCCTGTGAACAGGAGGGAAATCAGTGTTCAGTGTTATTAAGATCTGGTTTAGATTAAAGATTGCAAAGGCTGGAATTTTATGAAGGAACAGATTTTTTCTCATCACAAAATGTTACACAGGCTGATTTTTAACATCATTACAATGCACCTGCTAATAAGTTAAACAGGGGAAATTTAGATTGCATATAAGGAGGAAATTTTTTACTGTAAGGGTGGTGAGGCACTGGAATGGGTTGCCCAGGGAAGTTGTGAATGCTCCATCCCTGATGGTTTTCAAGGCCAGGTTGGACAGAGCCTTGGGTGACATGGTTTAGTGTGAGGTGTCCCTGCCCATGGCAAGGGGTCGGAACTATATGATCTTAAGGTTCTTTCCGACCCTAACTGTTCTATGATTCTATGGTTCTAAGTTATAGGAACAGATAGAACACAGTACCCAGAGTTTGTTGTATATGTAATCCTTATAAATAATTATTAAATGTATGAAGAAGTTTTGCTAAGACAAAAAAGGTACAAAATGGTTTTTAGGGTCTTTCCCCAAAGATAAAATTGTACTTACTATTCATCTTGTCCCTCCTATGCTGGGCAATGCATTGACTGCTCTGTGTAAAAGTATGCATCCTTTTTGGGAGCTGTCATACTGATACTGTAGGTAATGTGAAGACAAGGGTTGAAGAGCAAAAAAGCAGAGTCCTTAGTTCTTGTGAAAGTCTCCAGAAAATATACTGCAGCTTCATAGATGCATGTCCCTTTTAGGTGTGTTTTTAAGGATAGTAGCAGGTCCAAGAGGGTGAGAGTTGACATGACTTGTGCTGGAAAAGCCTGTTGTCAAGATTTTTTGAGACAGGAGTATGCAAAAGACCGCTCTCCTTCTTACAGGATTTTTGTAGGATTTATATTCTTAACCCCAGGAATCCATGTGCTGCTTTATCTTTCCGGTATGTCTCACTCAGGCTTGGATCATGCTTCCACAGGGAGCTTTTCTCATGAGTTAAACCTCCAAAGTGTTTAATCTTGAGACAAGATTGTTAGTTCTGTTTCAGTAAGGCTTAGTGCAGAACTGCGCTGTTGAATGGTATTTCATTATCTTGTAACAATAACAGAGGAGAAACCATTGTGGGAACTAGAATTTGGTAAAATTATCTCTGCAGCTGACCAAAGCATGACAAAAAGATGGTGTTTAACAACACAATAAAAGTCTCTTGTGCCTTCTTTCTTCCATGTGAAGGAAGAAACACTGCAGCGTGTTTAAGGATTGACCCTACATTCTCTTTGGAAAGTGGTGAGACATAGACACTACTTATTTGCTACACCAGCCACAGGCATCTTCTGTGGCCACTTCACAATCTTGAACCCCCAGAGGAGAGGTGCTTTTTTGTGACTGCAGCATTGCAGTTACAGAATGAAAGTACAATAGTTTTTTGGTTCTGTGGGAGAAAAAAATCACAGTGGCAATGAAGCCAGCAGCTGTGAAAACAACTCCGATACCCTTCTCTAGAAAAAAGTAGAAGGAAATACATTTATTCTGTATTGGCAAACTTGAGCATTTAGTCAGGTTGTAAGGGAAATGGTAAGACCAGACACTACTGATATTTTATCATTGTTTTAAGTCAGGTTTTTTAAATTGCTGGTCCACTCTCTCATTATTGGTTGGTTGAAAGGAAGAAAGGAAGGCAGGAAGAAAGGGCAAGTCATTGTGGAAAATACATTCTGCCGCAGTGGCATATAATTATGTGACAAAAAAAACACAACATCAGGCTGTGCTGCAGGCATGACATTGTGTTTTATTTGTTGGCCTTGATCATAAGTAACATGTTTCAAAACTGTTAACTCCCTCTAGTTCTTCTTCTCTGCTTATACTCACAGTCTTGTTCAAAAGTAGTCAGTTCCTGCAAAGAGACTTGATTTGGCCAGTTCTGTTTCTAATAGTTTGCTTGTAGAATTAAAGGTGCATGTGCTTCAGCAGCTGCACTCTGAGAGACTAAAAGCAGGCAGGCTGTTCTCAATAAGCAAGCAGTAATTTTTTGCCGAGCTAATGATACAAAATTGCTCTCTGTGGAGTGTTATGGTAACTAGCTTAATTCAGTTTTCAAAAAATGGTGTTGGTCATACTAGGCATCCCTGAGATGAACACGCAAGAAAGCACTTGCAGTCCAAATGAACCCATTTTGAAATCCAGTATTTTCCTCCAGTGGATGAGACTGAATGCAGCAAGAGCATTAACAATGGCCGATTCACTTGGGGTTATGGATCAATGCCTTATTTCTGATATGCTGCTGGCCATTTATGAAAAAAGTGTGCAATCTCCAGCTGAGGGTGCAATCTCATTTCTTTAATTTCATCCTTGGCCACCCCACCAGCTAATAATTGAGGTAAAAATTAATTGCCTGCTGAATTTGACAGTTGAATTTAACGCTTTTTTGTTGTTATTAGGATTTGAGTGGGGTCAAAGGGACTGCAATGCATTCCTTGTTGCTTCAGTTCCTCTCACTAGCTTTGCATTTGCAATACTGCTGAAATACATACAAGCGTCTGTTTAGTCCCTTTCAAAGGTTCCATCTGTTAAGGCAGTAGTGAGGAAACAGAGGTTTGTTTCTAGATATCCATAGGCCTTTCGAGGTGCACCAGGTCCTATCATTTTTAGTAGCCAGTGCATGCTGGTTGATTTCTCATTGTTTCTGTTTTCTTGAAAGACCAGTATATGAATTTTAACATGTCATATACTCAGTGACAGACAATAATAAAGCATACTACTTTGACCTTTTCAGTTGCCTGCACTTTAATTTACTGTCTGCTCTCATTCCCCCTTATTTATGGCCCCTGAATATAACTGGGAAGGAGAAAGTAGAATGGATAGCTAGTCAAGATGCAGATCATTTAAAAGGCTAAAGCATAGCTTTATCATTGTGTAAAAGTTTATGGTCTTTTGTGGGTGACTGTGGGCATTGTAATAATGATAGCCCATTCTTTTCTATAGAAACACAAGCGGCAAAGTTCAGCTTCATTTCTAGCAGTTTATGGGCCAGCATCAAGTTTCAGGAGTGGCAGTGTAATCTGGGTTAAACCTTGTAGGAGTTAATGGATTTTCTCCAGGTTTTATGAATAAACCTATGTGATTTGTTTGGAAATGGCTGTGGGTTCTTTGAGTTCTCACCGGGCCATTGCTCTGACTCCAGCTTGATTTGCAATACCTAATCCCACTGCAGGCTATGGCAAATTTCCTCAACCTCAGAGTCATGAAGATGGTAACTTGTCTGACTGATACAGAGAAATGAAAAAGGGTAACAGCTGCCTGCGATCTTTCTCCATGCACTGGTGAAATACAAGCCACAGACTCTCTGTTTGGTTGTTATCAGTGCACAACAAAAAATCTGGTCATCCTTCAGCTTGATGCAAGTTAAAAGATATTTTCACAGTAAGAATGGTAAAAAGAGAACAAAATGCTCTGTTAAAACAATTCTTTGTGCAGGGAGGTCTGAGATTTTAGTGAAGCTTCCAATGGGAAATGAAAGTGACAGCAAAGCCTGGATTTTCATGGCAGAAGTGTATGTGTAATAGTTTGGTTTAGCTTTTTGGTGGCTCTAAAAAGCTGCAAGTGAGATTTATACAATAAAAAGAAAAGAAGCAATGAAGGGGGGGGGGGGAGCAGCAGCTTTGGTCATTTGTGTGTTTTGTTTGCTTTCCATTTAACTGTTTTGATTTCAGTCTTGGTGTTAGGTTTTGAATTTTTATGTCTCTGCAGGGTTGCAATAAAAAATACAACCAGGGGAATGAATAAGGGTAGCCAAAGGTTGATTACATTCTGTTGCTCATTGCATAGGTTTGTAGATTTTTAAGGTAGAAGGGGCTGTGATGCTCTTCTAAACTGACCTGTATACTTTATTTACCCACTAAGTACTCCAAAAAGCTTAACAACCTGTGGCTCAACTGACTTAAAATTCTTAAAGCATTTATCAGTCTTGATTTAAAAAGTTTAAAGATGTAGAGAACTTTAAGATTTAGGGAGACAGAGAACGTCCTCCAAGACCTCTGGATAATCTTCTGCCAGTTATAAATTCAATTTAAGGAAAATGTAAAGAGAAGCACACCTCTTTATTTCCTTATTCTGAGTTCAATTTACAGCCTGTAGAGGTAGAAATGATGTGCTTCATAGAATGAAGAGTCTTAAAAGCATTAGAAATGCTCTTTCTGATTGGAGAAATTAAGTCAGTGGTTAATTATTAACCTTTCACATTTCTTTTTAGGAAGCAGAGAGGAAGCCAAGAGGACATCCTACCTCATGAATCTATAGAGCCTAAACTCACTTAACTCTGCTCCTAAGGTGGCATGGATCAGGCATCGCTGTCTGACATGTGTTGACTGCAAAGTTGTCACTTAGCTCCAGGAGATCAATGGGACTCACTGCAGAGTGAAGCATTACTATCAAGGTAAAAATGTCAGAATGAAAGGATGCAGCTATTTGGTACAGTTGGCCAAAAATTTCCCATCTTAGTGCTTTCCTACTGAAAACTGTGATTAGGGATGAAAGTGTGTTTTCCTGAAGCAAAATTTGCTGTGATGAACTTAGATGTATTCTTTTCATTTGGGGTTTGAAATGTTCTGGGGCAAGACAAAATGAAGCTCTGTGTTAAAAGGTCAAAGCTCAGCAAAAAAAACATGAAAAAATTCAGACAGAAGGCATATTTCTATAGAGTAAGAAAAATCTGACTTCCAATTATGTTTATTTAACTTTTTTTATCAGACAGTCCTACTTTTCTTTAAATATGTACAGGTCTTGTGGATATTCACTAAAGAGGTGGGCCAAAAAAGGAAGGAGAATTCAGACTATGAGCTGGTTTTGAAATGCTTGATACTATAGTCAGAGGGAGCTCAGACTGTGGTTTTACAGATATAGATATTTGTCCCAGTTTTCTTCAGCAACATAAATTATCTCAGCTCTTTTGCAGTCATGGGATCAAATTCCTAGGTGATACGAATCAGAGCTATGAGTCAAATTTACATCTGGAATAAAATGACAGAGCTTTCTGCATTAAGTCAGGTGGACAAGATCTAAATTCACGAAGTTACCTTTATGCAGATTTGACCTATTTGATGTTTTATTGAGCAGTCTGAACCACTGCTGAAGAGTTCTCAATGCAGAGCTCAATAACTGAGAAGCTTTGAGCAGCGTGGCTTGGTCAGATGTTTCTAAAATCAGTCTTCAGAGGTATTAACACTGTTAATACTGTTCTGCATAAGAGAGCTGAAAGGGAAGAAAAAGGAATGATGCTGATCTTGCAAATTGCAGTCTAAATAGTGTAAGGATACCGGAAGTAACCTGCATTCTGTACATTCTGTGCTGTCATTTTTTATTTTCCATTCTCTCAATTTTTTTTTTTTTTTTCTCTTGGATGGCTTTTTCTGCTGCACCAAGTGATCTGCAGATACCACCATGTGTATGGGGTGGAGGGACAGAAATCACAAGCTGACTGTGCCTGACTTACAGAACCAACTTAAAAGGGCAAAGACACTTTCTTCCACTGTGGCTTCTGCTTTGTGCTCAAGCAGCTGCCTTCTGGTGCCTCACAGGAAGATTTTTTTTTTTCAGTTTAGTCCTTATCTATTAATAAATATTCTGAGGCTTTGCATCCACAAGGTTTTTCATAGCCACTAAACCTTCATGAAGATCAAAGAAATTGTCCTATTGAAAGAGGACTTCAGAATTCTTGTTGGTGTCGTGTGCCCAAAAAGCCCCTCTTGAAAGATTTCCCAGCAGACAGTCCTGTAGTACCTTACTGGGCACCCTTACATTACCTTAACACGTCTAGGACTGTGCCAGACACATTTAAGATAGAGCTTTAATTCTCTGCTGAGTACTTCTACTCTCCCCTGAATACGTAGATTACTTTTTATTTCAGTCACTACTGCCGCTGAAGAAATAGAATAAGATTATATATAGTTTTTTCTACCTATTGGCAAACAGAAGCAAATGCCATTGCAGCAGAAAGATGCAGTCATGTCATGCCAGCAAGATTTTATTCAAGTCCTTGCCCTTCCCTATCAGAAAGGTATGGGTTTCTAGCTGTCAGAAACAGAGCAGCAAACTTCAAATTCAGAAACCTACTGAGAGCTTGAAGGATCAGATTATAGGATCGTAGGTGCTGGGTGCTTTTTTGGTCTGAGCTCATGTTACTCACCACACAGTTGACTTGTATGGGTTTTAGAAAGCTTACACCTCACTTTCCATCAAATTGGTGTAATTTAATTTATTCATTTGTTCTTTTCCTACATTTGAACAAGGTTTTGCATCCCTTCCATTCCAGTCCCAAGATAATACTATAGCTTTGTGGTCTGTTTATAAGCATTAATTTAGGCATTTGCTTTTTATATATTGCATTGATTAAGCAATGTAAGAATATGTATCAGCATGAGAAGATGCCTTCTCAGAAGAAGAAGAAGGCTTTTCAGAGGGCTTACAGAATGTAAACTTTCTGGAAAAGACGATTGTAAGATGACTGTTGATGCTGTCCTTTTGCAAATCTCAGCATGTGCTTGTCAAAGAAAAGAATGCAAATAAATCAAATGCAAGATGGTAAAGCTTATAGAAGTGCTGCTCAGAAAAAATCTTGACTGTTATGACAGTCCTTGAGCTATGCCTATTTAATTTTCTACAAGACTCTCCCAAATCACTCTTGTGTAATATCTTTGCAAAAGAAAATGATTAAAAAAAAAAACCCACTCACTATGAGGACATCTATTCTTCCAAAATTATCCCTGCTTTTCTGACCTTTGCTTTGAGTAGGTGAGTTCATTTCGGTACATTTTTGGAAAGACTTGGGCTTACCCCTGCTTTCAGAATGATGTTGTGTCCCATCCCCTATATATGGCTCTAAAACTGAGCTGTGCCTTCAGAGGTAGTTACTTGCTAAGATATATCAGTGCTGCTGGGTTTCAATTGGGTTCATTCTTTTAATGTGCCAGAATAAAAGCACATCTTCAGCTAAGGGAGTAGTTCTTCAAATGGGAAAAAAATTAAGGATATCCTTAAGGAAGGCACTGCTTAGCTGCTTCTACCTTTTTATTAACACAAGATGCACCTTTAGTACCCAAAATGAATGCTGCTAAAATGTGATTATGTTGCTACTTTTACAATGTAGTTGTCTTTCTCGTTGTTCTGTGTGATTGTTCCATGGTACATTTGGTGAAGACTTAAAGAGTACTTTTCTACCCTATTCCTGAATAACAAGAAATTGGCAAATAAATTCAAAGAGTTTTGCACTGTTTAAAAAGTTTATTTAGCTCTTTATTTTTTGTTCAGTTTCTATTCAGGGTAGACAACAACAAAATTTTGTGCTTTTCAGAAAAACAATGCAGAGAATATTTTTTGTATATTTTCCTAATTGCATGGCTTCAGAAGCTGGGATTATAAGAGAAAAAAAAAAAACAACTGTTAAGACTTAAAATTAGAAGTGTTGGTCAACTACATAATCCATGATGCTTTTCAATAAACTCTTCCATGCAAAGTCACCAAGATAGGTATGCAGAGTGATGAGATAGTGTGTACTTTGCTATATTAATATAGTTTAAGATTTTTTTTCCTGATTCATGAGGTTTTTAGTGTAAATTCAAAATAAAATTGTTTTATCGCTGAAGTTAAAAAAAAAAAGTACTTCTTCACACTCAGCTGACATTAGTAGATATGTTTGCCTCACCTAGAATGCTATACAATATTCCAAATTTATTGTGACTGTAAACAACAACTCTGCTTGCTTTATAGCTTTCCCGAACTCCGACAGTAAAACACAATATCTCTATCTGGTTGGAATTATGTGTTATAACAGTTTTATGGTGGGGGAAGTAAAGCTCTGATAAAGATAAAATAGTTTTGCTTTTTTGTGTGACCTTGTCATTTGAAAAAACATTGCACTCTAACGAGATATAATTTAAAAGACCTCTGGGAGCAAATTGAGTTTACCGAGATATTTCTAAGAGTAATTACTTGCTGTGAATTGTCAGTGTGCTCTGTTACAGTTCCTTTCCTAGCAAATGTATGTATCTGGGACTGTGCAGAATGGATTAGAGCTCCCACCATTAATGTTTGATGGGAGACAGTAGTGAAAAAGATGGATGCTTATATAACTGACATTTCCAGCATTTATGGCCATAGACTAAAATGCCAGGCACATAATTTCAAGTAAAATGGCAGACCCAACTCAATAATGTTTAATGATGTAGTAGACCTTGGCTAGGAGAATAGCTAATGGAACTCATTGCACTGCATTTGTTGAATTGTTAAAATGAGTTGAATAATAATTGTGTTTTGCACGAATTTTGTTTTAGAAATTTGAGATCTGCTACTCTGACAATAAATTATTTATCATTCCAGTCAACACAAAATATAGGAAAGACTTGGAGCTAGTTAACTGATAGCAAGATTTTTATGCTGACTTTGTCCTGGTGTTTACAGCACAGAAATATATTCAGTAGCTCAGGACACAGTTCAGAAGATTGGGTAAGATTAATTTGAAAGGCTAGTGAAAGGCTGAATTACCTCTCAGAAGAATCTCCTTTTAGTAGTCTGACCCTTTACAAAGTTGGACCTTTTTGTCTACCATTATACTTGAAGGAATGTCAAGATTAAAATTCTGTAGAGCATGCTATATCAAAGGGATACTTGCATGCCAGGACTGTGATATCGCTGATGATGCCAACAAATAGAATATTGACTTCTCCAGTACCCTTCTACTAATATTTTAGAAAGCCTGGAATAAGCAGTAAGGATTTGAACTGATGGAGAACCACAAATTAATGAAGGTCTGTAGGTGCTTTGATACCCGGTCTGTAGCCACATTATCTCCCAAGACTTTTCCGGGCAGTTTCTCTACATGGAAGGTACAGAACAAAGGTGGAGTGGAGGAAGAAGTGTGCATGCCCTTCCGTTTGTGGGCCTATAGGATTTCCATTGGGAAGCCAATGTAGCAGTGAGTAAAGATAGGTCTTCCAGCCAGAGCCAGATCATTGTGCAGGCTTTCCACGAGTTTACAAATGAAAAATGGCCAATATATGCCTTCAGTTCAAAAAAGCCCCACAAGTACTACTTTTTGAAACCGAATTTTGAAAGCATTTGTCTCTTCCAAAATCCAAACATCTTCTTTTCAGTATTCTGAGTATTCTACCTATTAAAAAAGGAAAATTTGTGACTGGAAAGAAATAAAAGAGCTTAATTTTTCAAATGCCAAGGTAAAGTTGAATTTTTTCAGGTTAAATTGAATCTAGGTAAACTTTATAAATAAACGGAACACTAGAACATTGAATTGGCATATACATCTCCATATCAGTATATAACAAGTTATTTTAGCTGTATATGAAGAGGTGATCTTTAGCCTTAAGATTTCAGGGGGCACAGAAATTGAGGACATGAAGGAGGTGGTGGTAGAGAGATCCCTTAAGTAAAAGGCCTTTTCCTTTGAATGCATCCTTAACATGACCTGTTCAGCCTTGAATTCACCATAGTGTCCTGCACCCCTGAAGATGCCTTTACAGTGGATACACTCCCCTCAGCCCCCAGCAGGACTTAGCGCGAGAGAGAGAGCATCCCACATGATAGAGCTTCAGAATGAGCTTTAGTTTTTCACTTGTGGACTGTCACCTTGAGGGACCATTTTTAACTCTGTTCTACCATTACCAGAGCTTGTTACTTCTTTTTTCATTTATTTGCTAGAGACATAAAATTACCTGAGGTAAATGTAGGAAAATTTTACTTGCCATATCCCTAGTAGACCACTGTAATAGCTCTCTGAATATCTAAGCTGCTTTCTTTCAGTGAAAGTTATGCTTAATTTTGCTCTTAGCAGTACTTAGTAGGTCTTTCTGCTCTGTGGAGAAGTAAGACTGAACTAGAGAATAGCTACACTTCACACCCAAGAGGTAGCCCAGGTTTATGTAAAACTTAAGGAGACTTTAGCTTAATTGCAGAGTTTTTTAAAATAGTTCACCCATGGAAGGAATGGGAAGGCTGATGTTAATAGTTCTCATAGGTTAAGGCTGCTATATGCCCCCAAGAAATGGAATGGTGTGAAGTTTCCAGACAATAGAGTTGTAGGGGACATCTCAAGACTGATGATTGGGTGCTTATTTTTCGACTTGCTTGTTTGGTGGTGAAAGAGCCAGTTTGCCAATCTCATCAGCCTTCTGAGCTGGTAAAACCACTGGGGTAGAGAAAATGCTAGTCAGAAGTGAAAATTCCAACCAATGTCAACATTTCCTCTTGCTTCAAGAGGGCCAAGATTTTCCTGTAGTGTGGATTTCTGGAAATTTAGACGTAACCTCTCTTGTTTCAGAACTTTCTAAAAACAATACCCAAAAGAGTTGGAAATTCCCCCTTGGAGTGTCAGCAGATTCCCAGAAGGCATCTCCAGGGACATTTAATTCTCTGGATCCCACCCAATTTATACTGAAGTTAATTGAAAAGACTCCCATTGACTTGAAGGGGTTTTGGATCTGGCACAAAAGGCTCCTAGTGGCAGCAGATTACAAGGAGCCCCACTGTAAAAGTCCAGCCATCTGCTTGGGTAAGCATTTAATGATACAATGCTTGGAATATGTCATGAGGTACTTTTCTTCCAATTAGGCAGTATTTTGGACTCAAGAAGATCTCTCCCTCTCACCAGAAGTCTTTGTTATCAGAGATCTATTCTGAGATTGTGATCTATAAATTAGCAATACAGGCTTATGCACAGCAGTGTCACAAGTTTCTTCTCTCTGTTCTGCATATTTAAAAGCTTAAGCTAGTGCTAGGTTAACCTGGTGCTCAGATTTCTTTTTGACTGCTGGCTGGATGTAGCGCTGCCTACATGATACAAGAAAATATGTCATCCTTTCTATCTCAAACCCATGCTCAGCGATACCATTGTCATTATCAATCTTCTACTATATCAGCTGTTGGGTTAAACGCAAGAACTGTTTTGGAAACAGAAGTATGCTGAGTGCAATATATAAGGACTCTTTTAATTAGCACACACAGCTGTGTGTTGCCCTTTTCATTTAAAACTGGTAAAGAAAGGGAATGATGTGTGTGGAAAGCATATTTGAAGGATGGTTGTCTTTAGTAGTATTGCAACATACCAGAGAATCAAATGAGGTTTGATGTAAAACACAGCCAGAAATTGTGTAAATTGCTGCAGCTGATTAGGAAACAGCAAAGCTGTTGGCATCCTGGAACGATGCATGTAACAAAATTGCTCAGTGGTGTGAATTTGGAGGAGAGTAACTGAGCAGCCTTATTGCGTGCCAGGCCTCAGTGGTGTCCTGTGCCTGCTTTAATCATCAATTACTGTAATGCTGGGGCAACCCACCAACAACTTAATTATTGTCTGGAGCTCCGGGCCATAGGTGGCTCTTCTAGGCTATCTTGTGCAGTAAAGTATATCAACCAGCATGTGGGCTAGAAGGAAAAGTGCTTTTGCCTCTGTCTCGGCCTAGGTATTCCTTGAGCTTGTGCTGGAAGTGTCTCAAGGTCTTTCTCTGTCAGGGAACCTGGATAAACAGACAGGCAGCAATCTGTTTTATGAGCTTGAGGCAGCTGTGAGCTACCTTTGCAGGGAGAAGTAGAAGGCAGCAGTTCTGGTTATGGAAGTAATTTTTTTTGCCCAGGATGAGCTTGCAGTGGAATCTCATCCAAGCTCACTAAAGCTCCCAAGACTCTCTTGATTGCTTTCAGTCAGTTTAGTCAAGCCTTTGGGCTCTTTTCCAACCAAGTGTTTGCCTCCAGGCATGAGAGTCTGATTTAATCTCTTTTCTGTGCTGGGCTAGCTAGTGTCCTTGATAGGAATTTCCAGTATGTATAATACAGACCTTTTGTTGCTTGTGGGCTTTTGCTTACATTGGTCAGAAACATATTTAACATTCATTGTTCTTACCAATGCACATTTCAATAAACATGCATGTAAGCAAGAAAAATTTCTCTGCAGAAGAAAGCCTTTAGCTCAGCTCTAAGAAACGGTTATGATCATGAAGATAGTGATATGGATATTTTCAGTTTTAATATGGACTGCAATTGTCCTACAGTACCAGGGCTCATTGGTCATGGATGAGTGCCATTTAAGGAAATCACTTTCCAGATGTTGTATGCTACCACACCCATGGCAAGAAATGTATTTCACCCTACTTCAGGCTGCTTTTCGGGTCAGGGACAGTGTGCTCCCGGCAAATGCCTTGCCCAGTCTTGCAGAGTTAGTTAGTTTGCAAAGCTCTATCTACTTTTTACTTGACTATTCTTAAAAACTTGACATGCCAGGGCACAAGGGATTGAGTAAAGGTGCCTTTTATGAGATGGACACTTGTGACAGACTGGTGTATATACTGTCCCATGGAAATGGGGTGCAGCTAACTGAGGTTGAGCTAGTGTATGAAAGAGCTGAATTTCTGGGATCCAAGCAAGACTGGCCAAGACACCTTCTGAATACACTGAGGTGGTGCTAACTGGGCAAAATAGGCTTAATATGGGTCTAACAAGATTGTGGTGCTCTAATAGGGGGCTGCTGCTTGACATGTTTATCTGTTAGGGACATGCACATCCTGAAATCTTGTGGTAGTCTCCATGTGTGGCATGTCATTTTCTAAAAAGCTGCAGCAAACTGCAGAAAACTAAGAGTTAATATGCAGGCCAGCAAGTCTAAGTCAAAGTCATAAAAATTTCCTTCAAGATAATAGATCAGAGGAGCTTGCCCATTGTGTTAAAATGCCCAGTTAATTTGAGAGCCAAACAGATGGGAAGTTTTGGGAAGGTAGGAGAGAAAAGGAGATAACAGAAGCTACAGTTACATACACAAGATCTGCTCTGAAATAACAGCTATATATGGAAATGATTTGCAGGATATTGCCCATATGCTTCCAAAACCTGCATCCTGGCTGCAGTGTTTTCAATTAAATCCCCAAATCCTGTCACATCCTTTAAAGTGCTGTAGCTGAGAGGGGGTTTGAATGTGGAGATTAATTTCAGTATTAAAAGCTCATGGTCTTTCACAAAGGTGTGCAACAGCACCAGGCCTCCATGGCTGCAGATATCTCCATGAGCCGACTGCAGCAACAGGTCTGTTGACCTGTAGCTGCATGGCTCCTGCCAGCCTACAAAGCTTTGAGCAATGCAAACACCTGCTTTCCCAGTGACAGAAGAAATGTCAAGCCACATCTTCAGGGCCCTGTGCTGGTCTCCCCATCCCAGCTGCATCTCCTTCCTGTCATTTGTGCGACTGTAAAATCATTAGCTAGCTGGTTACTGGATATCAAGATTTTTGGTGATGGTTTAGATTTAGTTTTAATGTTTCGACAGAGGCTTTTGAATACTTTGGCATAAAGGATGTAAGCCCCCTGCCCTTGTACCTGCTCTTCCTTCCTAAAAATCTCTCTGATCTCATCTTCCTTCCCATGTTCAGTTTTGGTATATTTTTTTTTTCCTTCTGTTTACATGCTCCTCACTTCTGGAAGCAAAGGGAAATGGCTGCTTCTGTGCAGACCCTCTCACTCTGCAAGTATGCAGGTATACAAGAACATTAAAGAAGTTTTAGAAGAAACATTTTCTCACATGATGGAAAAGTGACGATGCAAACAGACCCATCTTTTGCCCTCTGCTCTGATGAAAATCCTGTAAAAGTCTTCATTCTTCTATTTCTTTTCTGTGAACAGGGGGGCAATGTCATTAACCTCACTCTTCTGGATGGTTGGATAATAAAATATCAAATCAAATTCATTGTAGGGAAAAAAACTAAAACCCAAGCAGTGCACATTGGGGAAAAAAATCAATCCTAACTATACATTCAGTAAAGGGTCACCAGGTACGTGTTAGCCTTTCAAGAGGAAGATGATGGAGTTAAAATAGATAGTTCTGCCACAACAGTGGCTTAACGATCAGTAGCAGTCCTAAAAGCAGGTGTAAGGTTAGGAGTTATTATGAAGACACAGACAACAGGATAGAAGTCGTTATTATAGCACTGTATAGACCAGTGACTCCCACTTGTTGATCAGTCCCTCCCTCTGTATTTCTGGCAGCCTTATGTTTGAATAAGATTACTGGGAAAAGATACAAAATATGTATCAAGGACAATAAAAATATGGAAGACCTTCAGCTCAGGGAGTGATCAAGCAGCTTAGGACTATTCAAGATGGAAAAGCAATGACAGTGGCTGGAGGACTGTGAAATGGGTTCATGGTAGAGGACAGTGCAATTCAAGGAAGCATTTCTTTATAAATGTCGTGGTTTAAGCCCAGCTGTAACTCACATAGTCGCTCTCTCACTCCCCACCCTTCTTCCCCACCAACATTCCCAGAGGGATGGGGAGGAGAATCAAAAGAATGTTAACTCCCATGGGTTGAGATAAGAACAGTCCAGTAACTAAGGTATAACACAAACCACTACTGCTGCCACCAATAATAATATTGATAAGGGAAATAATAAGGGAAGAAAATACAGCTGCTCACCACTCGCTGACCGATACCCAGCCCGAATGAGCAGTGATCTAACCCGTCCAGGTAACTGCTCCCAGTTTATATACTGGGCATGGCATGCTGTGGTATGGAATAGCTCTTTGGTCAGTTTGGGTCAGGTGTCCCGTCTCTGCTTCTTCTTGGCTTCCCCTCCTCTGTGGCAGAGCATGAGGCTCAGAAAGTCCTTGGTCAGACCAAACATTACTGAGCAGCAACTAAAAATGTCGATGTTATCAGAGGTGTTCCCAGGCCAAAAGTCAAAAGCACAGCACTGCACCAGCTGCTAAGAAGGAGAAAAAATGACTGCTACTGCTGAACCCAGGACAATAAATCATACAGTTCAGCCACGGAAACCTCAAAAAAAAAAAAAAAAAAAAAGAAAAAACAAAAAGAAACCCAAAAACCCACACACAAAAAAGCAAACAAACAAACCAAACAAAAAAAAACCCAACAAACCACACCAATGGAAAGATCCACATAAGAGATATGAAAAGCTGCCTGTTCAAATGATGGCACTTGTGTGTCTGAGGTCTCCTGAACTTCAAGTACTTATGCAAGGAGGGAGTTATATTAAAGTTTGTAGCTTCTAGTTGAATTTCATGTGAATCCTTTATCTGATCCTTACTTAGGTCTGTAAGAGAGCTCTTTCTTCTCGCTATCAGCATGATGGAGACGTGTCTAAACTTGTCTTTTCCTTCTGGGGAAGTCTAAGTGAGGACTACCTCACAGAGAATGACTGTGACCTTCTGTTTGCAGGGTGAATGGCAATTTCTTTACTTCATGGAGGACTTTCTTTCTCAAAACCTTGTCCTAGAGTTCACAATCTGTGAAATTGATCTTTTCTAAATCAGTGTTTTTTCCTATGGTTCTTGTGTCTTTGAAAGGAAAGTTGAGAAAAAAAATACAAGAGATCACAAACCACTTATTACTCACAGTGTGACTCAACAGGACACAGAAGGGCAAGAAAATAAAGTAAAGATCTCTTGAGAAGGGGCTGAGGAGAAGAGGCAGGAAAGAAGCTTTCTGTCTTGCAGAGAGGCCAGAATCACTCCCTTGTTTATTGATAATATAACCTGGAAAGGTGAACTGTTGGAAGTAACAAATGCCCAGCACCGAAGAGAGGCTCTTTCAGAGGAGGAGTTGCAGATCACTCGTTTGCAGCAGTGGCCAGTCTCCACAAGTAAATTATGACTTCATTCCCTCTTCTATCTCAGATGAGCATTGCCATATACTTCCTAGTCACAATGTAGTATAATTAAGTTTCTGCTTGCTTTTTAGTCTGCTCTGGTTAATAAAACCCTGGGCTAGGACTCAAGAGAACTGGTTTATATGCAGCTGAGAGTCAGTTCCTCATGACTGTGTCTCAGTTTCTTCAGCTGCTAAACAGAAAGGAAAATGCAGATCTTTCAGAAGTGCTTTGAGATCAGTAAGATCAAAGAACTGATAAATAGTCTCTGAGCCAGCCCCTGCTCGACTTTGTGCCCCTCTTGTTTTAGGCTCTAGACAGGTTGCTCCTGCGGGTCTGCTGGGAGTTGCTGAAGATGTGCCACTATCTGCTCCTTATTTCCCCTTTCTCATCCCTCCAGGAGGGAGACACCTGTGGTGTCTCTCAAACCTGTGCAAGATTTCTGATCTGCTCCAGTGTTGAGAATGATTTAAATTAATCTATATTACTAAAATGAATTAGGAGCGCTTAGATGAGCCATTTGGCTGTGTTAGCTTTGATGTGTTACATCCAGTCAGGGCAGTGAGATCTTAAACTACTTCAGAGAGTCTGCAAGGGAAGTTTGCCTCAGCGTTTTTTTTCCATCTGTGCAACTAGTTGTATGACACTTTTCAGCTGATACTGGAACAGGTTTCAGCCCTCACAACTTTAACCCTTTATGCTCAGCCATGTATCACCAATGGCAGTCTTTCTGGGGGCCTCATCTCAGTATTTTTGAAATTGCATGTGACCTAATTGTGGCAAAATTCATACTTGTCTTACATATTTGTCCTGCTTCCTCTTTGGGAGCAGGCTCTGAGGAGAAACAGGGAGCTGCTTAGAAGTGTAGGAAGCTTTGAGAAAAGTCATCGTGTAAAGTTGCTCAGAAGAACTGACTAAACACAATAATGATGTTTATAAATGCATCCAAATCCAAGAATCTGTGGAAACTCAGAACTGAGTGCTCTCAAAGTAAGAGTGTGGGAGACATGGCTCAATCATGAGGTATCAGAGCTGTCTTGAAATGTTTTTGCCTGGAGAAATAGTTGCAAAGTAGCATAGAGCTTGGTTCAGGCTGCCGCATAAGCCTGGAAACACAGGCTGCTTCTCCTCCCTCCCAAGTCAGAGCAGAGGTGAAGGCTGACCTTCTCGGGTCTGTTCTTCCCTCATTCAAAACTGTAAATGTCAGGAGGCGGTGATGGGTTACAAGCAAGCCTGTGCCAGCATGTGGCTTCCTGGCTGTGAAGGCAAAACTGGACTTTGCTCCTCCCTAGAAGAGGGGTGATAGCAGGCTCATCGATAACAGGCTTTTTTTCTTTACAAGAATTCAAAAGCCTGTCTAGTATAACTTGAGCCTAAGCTCAAGGTAAATGCCTATGATAAGCAGACAGGATCCCTTCTGTAGCTCCCCTGGGTGTTTTCTCAGTTAAAAACAAATAAATAATTAAATGATTTCTATGTCATTTGTAGTCATCTATTGAAATCAGGTACTAAAGAAAAGGTAAAGCTCCGTGATGAGTCTGAAAGGCTGGAACTGAGGTTCCAAATCTTTTTCTGAAGATGCCAGGGTCCAGTTACTCATTAAAACAGGGAGAATTCTTTCACAACTTGTCCATGCTGACAGGCATGCATGATATTTATTCAAGTCTGGTATGTTCAGTGAGTGATTATTGTGTCTGTGGTATTTATGTAAATTATTTTTTCAACATTAGAGCTTCCTTATTTTTTTTTCTGCACAATTAACTTTGTACCACCCTATGTTGTAGCTCTTATTATTTGAGGTGTAAGTGAGACAGGGAAGCTAAATAGCCTAGTATTATTCTGTGCAAAGTGCAGCTTTCAGACATTCTTCTGAAGCCATACACAGACAAACACCCACCAAGCTGTCTCCATCTTCCTCTGTAAAAGAAAGAAATTCCTGCTGAGAAGTGATGAGAAGAGATCCTTGCAAAGAGGCAGGCTGAGTAAAATGCAGCAGGACATGGAAGTGTGCTCATTGCTCCTCATTAGTGAAGGAATCTGTACAGCACAGCACATCACACAGGCTCATGTGACAGCTAGTGCTCCTCCACGCTATAATACAGTCAAGTTGGGAGGATACAAAAGCAAGAAATTTTCCTTTATTCTCCTAATATTGTTTTCAGCAGGTTTTAGCTTATGCAGTCTCTCAGAATACATTGACAACTGCTTTCAAAGATGAAATTTTAAAGTGAGGTCAAATTGCTTTGTGAGGGAAGATATTGTGGCTACATTTTCAAGTCTCAGTTTTTAAAATCTGAAGCTGAAAAGCATTTCTTTCCATATTATCTATTTTAATGTGAAAATAAACCAAACCAAACCCCACCCACAAAAACAACCCTGCTCTCTCTGTTCCATCAAAAGTAATAAATACTCGGTTTGAGCTAGCATTTTATTTTTTCTGAGATTCAGCAGTGATTTATTCAGTTACAGGGAAGTATAAAGCTGCTGTTATTTACAGAAAAGCAAAACAAATGTTTGTAGTAGAATCATAGATTTTTGTGCTCAGAAATGTGTCCAGAAAACACTGTAAAACATTGATTCATACATTAAAGCAATAAAAGAATACAGGCCCACAGGTTGTACTGAATAGATGCTAGAAAGCTTGTAAAGGGTTTTGCATTATATACATTTCACCTTGGTAAAAGCGTAAATAAAAATGCAGTAGGAAAACTTAGGAAGAATAAAATACCTACATCTATTCTGCTCTGTTGCCATGGACCTTTGTCAGAAAAATATGTTTGTTTATCACAGATTCCAATTTTTAATGACTTCCTTGGTACGAAGGACCAGGAGTAGCATTCTTCAAAGCAGTCGTCATTTTTCCAGTGAAATCCATAGAGATTTTACTTTTGCAAGCCAGATAAGCCAATAATTAGTTTTACTGGAGTCTGTATAAGCTGTGTATCATGAACCAGTGAAATGAGAGAAATGTAGGCTGAAATGAACTGAACTTTATTTTTTCTAAAATCAGTAAGATTGACCACAAATGGCAGATTTGTTCTCGTATGGCATGCTTTAAAAAGTGGAATTTCTTTACCTGAACTGTATACTTTGTGCAATGGGAGAAACACAGGGGGCTGGGTTTTGTATTGGTCAGTATTAACATACAAGCAGTCTTTCTACTGCTATTTTTGCACAGCATAGAAGTATGGAAGGATATAAAGATGCAAAAGTCTTGGGCTAATTGGAAATCTTGTCAAAATTAGGGTCATGGTTGTTTCTGGTTTGTTCTATTTGATGTGATTGTAGCTATCCTTTTTATGAAAGTTTTTAAAGGTCTCAGTCCACTAAAGTTGTAGAATTAGTTGCCACTGACTTTACTTGGATGGGTGAAGGATGCCCCCATGGTTCAAAGAGCTTCAGCCTGGAAATTACTACTCAATCAGACGCTTGCCCAGAGAAATTCACTAATCAAAAAATAGTTGCAACTCTGTCTCACTAATGCCTCTCTGTCAGTATCAAGTCAGAAAGAACTACTGATTTTCATCATTAAAGCTTGCCTCAGATCAGGAGGTGACAGCTCTGCCATTAGAAAGACAAGAAATACTGATACCATACGTATTTATCTTCCTACAAATGGAAGAAACTACAGTAAAGTCATGTTTTCCCATTTATAGGTGGGTATCAAGGTTTCCAAAGCCTGCTGGAGTGTGAGTGTGATGTGTTTAAGTTGCAGAGCTGAAGGTTAGTCAAGGCTAGTGAGACATATCTTAAGCAGGAAAAAGTAAGCACATTCCCAACCAGAAAAAATAATACCAGCATCATGCTTCATAAATAGGCTGTCAGTGGCCTTTGTGTGTGAAAGTCTCAGGGACAATTAAATGAGAATCAAAGCTCGTATAATTAAAAAGGAAAAAAAAGGCAATCGCTTACATTATTTTCATGCTGTAACTCAAATGTTTTCCTTCTTAATGTTTTATTTTAATATAAAGTGTGAAACAAAATCTGTTTTCTAACCCACTGAAGAAATAAAAAAAAAAACCCAACCAACCCCCCTGCCCCCCAAATTGCTGTCTCCCAAGAAAGTACTGCACTTTGTTTTCTCTTGGGGCTACTGCTTGGGTTGGATGTGACTCAGTGCCCTGGATTTTGACACCGAAATTTCCTGCCATTTGTTCTGATAGTTTTTGGATCAGTTTCCCAGATGAAGACTTTCAAATTGTTTTCACTGCTGAAGCTCAATCATTTTGCATTCAGAAACTCCACTGTGCTATTACCTATGAGACTAGGATCCCTGATCAGTGGCTGCACAGTTATGGTGATAAATTAGCCAGTTGAGGTCTACGCTTAAGGAAAAAAAGGGAGCCGAGGGTTTGGTGGGTGACCTCCTGGCTCCAGAAAAGAATAGAATGGAAAGAAAAGAAAAAAAAAAAAAAAAAAAACCACAAAAAGAAGAAATAAGTAATATTCAGATGTTTCTTATCTCACTTCTCCCTGACATGCTTGTTTTGCCAAAGCCCATGTTAAACTATGTTTTGAATAAGATCTCAGAACTATTTGAAAAAGAAGACAATTTCAAAGATATTTCCAAATGAGCAACTGTAACAAAGGAAAAATTTAAATGTTTTGTCACATATTCTTAGACAGATTCAGAGCAAGCAGTCTGGTTCAGGGTAGAGGTTTGTGACATGCTTGCTGACACTGCGAAATCTTCAGTCTTGTGGCTGAAAAAAACCCTTCGCTTGGCCTGGCTGCAAACAGAAACATCCTGATTCCTTGTCACTAATGACAGAAACATTTTATTTTGTGCATAGTGTCATGTCTGTTAATGGTAGACACACAGAGCGCTCAGTGGGTTTATCCTCCATAGAGTATTTCTGTTACTTCTACATAGAGTTTGACACAAGCATCCTAATTTCTTACTAAGCTTGCAGGTCAATGCCACAGTAATTTATTATTAGTTAATAATCGAGGTTGAGTACTTTTCTGTCAGGAGGGTTTAAAACATATACTGGCTCAACTGCAGTCTCACTGCATCCCAAGTTGAAATATGGCCAACCTTAGTAGCACATTTTTCAGTCTCCATTAATGCACAAAACCTGTAAGAATGAAGCTCCCATTAGTACATGTGTTCCTGTTAAGTATGATACATGAATGTTTGAGGAGTTGGGGAGTATGGATGAATCCTCTGCAAACAAGTAATTTTGTTGGGGTTTTTTTCAGATATTTTTAATTATTTTTTTTCCTTTAATCTTGAATTCTGACAATCAGTATTGGCAGATCTAGCAGTGGATGTGAACAATACATTAAGGTCTTGTTATTACACAGAATTCAAAGTTGTCTGGTTTATTGTCAGGGACAGCTAGAAGGTGAAGTATTTGATAACTTTCCAGTGCAGTATTATGATGTTGAACCTGCCATAACAAAGCAGAGATTAGAAATGAGATTGTAGTGACATCATAGGTGCAAAAAATTGAGGAATTAATTTTTATTGAATTTAGTAGATATGGGGGTATTCCCTGAAGATTACAATTATTTGTAGCTGAGGTGTTTGGATTGGATTGGTTTATTTACAGGGTTTCTTACTAAGCAGACTTTATGGGTTTAGGCCTAACATCTGCTTCAGGCTTTGGCCCTTGTGATAATTTACTCCGTAATTCTTGGCTCTGTCCCAGACTTGGTGGAGGTGGGGAAGTATCTCAGTTGCACATGTACAGAGAAACCAAAGTTCTGGTATGAGTTTCAATTTGCCCGTTTCCTTACTGGTACTAAACTAGCCCCCATTAACCAGATTAAGTTTTTAACAAATTATTCAGCATGCTGAAAGGTTACCCAGTGTAGCTACTTGTTAGTCATTTCTCAAATCATTAACAAGCTGTCTATGACACCTTCATGTGCAGGTACAAAGCCTTGTGGAGAATTCCTTCGGTTTAATTTCTCTAGTTTAAAGCCAAATAAAGAGAACAAAGACGTAGCTCCCAGTCACTAATTAAGAGGATGAAGGAAGGCAGAGGGGATGCTGACAGGAGGTGACAGGCTCATTGAAAAGAAAAAGCTACATCGTGAGAATAGGGAGATATTAGACACAATTCTTTGAGGCTTGCTGAAGTGCAAAACTAATCCATGAGTATCTTGCTGCCTCTTTTTGTTAAAAACCTGCTTTGTCCTTAGCTGTTTACTTAATACTGCACAAAAGTAGCTTATAATTTCACATCTGAAATAATACTGAGTACAAATTCTGTTTCTCTTTCCCAGAGGAATTGGTAGGTCATGCAGTCTCCTGATTACCAAACGCTTCACAAGAAACTGTCAAGGGGGCCAGGCTGGGAAATAGGATTCCTGCAGTCCCAGGAGCATGCGCATCTCAAGGTCCAGCAAACCTTGCTGTCCAGATGGCCTGAGTGTGCTGGCTGAGTCCTCTAACAGAGAGAGATTTCAAAGTTGGCAATGGGAGAACTTTGCTTTGTGATGGAAAGGTAGGTTTTTCTATTGGTGCCCAAAGGTTCTGTAATATCAAGGGCAGGAAGACAAGGCGAATTTCTTTGGTTTTGGCAAAAAAAATTGCCAGTGGGGTTTCACCTTCCCATGTAAAGAGCCCCAATTAAAAACAAAATAAAACAACCCCCCCCACACACACACACAAAAAAAAAGAAAAACTAGCACAAAGAAAACAAAACACAAATAGAAAGAGGAGGCTCATTGATTATTCACTTTGGCATAAACTCATCACCAGTCCTACTGTCCCTCACCTACTATTCATTTTCTCTGTGGTTACCTGTCCTTTTCCTTCTACGATTCTATGATTCCCCAGTTTTCCATTTTTATTTTCTCTTCTCCTTTACTCCCCTGTTTTTTAAATGTTAAGTTGCTGGAGTTTATACAGCTGTAATAACACCAAAATACTTTTCTCGCCTGTAGACTAAGGAGCAGTTAGAATCACAGAATAGTTAGGGTTGGAAAGGACCTTAAGATCATCTAGTTCTAACCGCCCTTCCATGGGCAGGGACACCTCACACTAAACCATATCACCAAAGGCTATGTCCAACCCAGTCATGAACACTGCCAGGAATGGACAATCACAACTTCACTGGGCAACCCATTCCAGTGCCTCACCACACTCACAGTAAATAACTTCTTCCTTATATCCAATCTAAGCTTCCCCTGTTAAAGCTTGAACCCATTACCCCTTGACTTATCACTACAGTCCCTAATGAAGAGTCCCTCCCCAGCATACTTGTAGGTCCCCTTCAGATACTGGAAGGCTGCTATGAGGTCTCCATTCAGCCTTCTCTTCTCCAGGCTGAACAGCACCAACTTTCTCATCCTATCTTCATACAGGAGGTGCTCCAGTCCCATGA
>JANRGW010152454.1:0-84996 GCA_024733675.1 Psilopsiagon aymara
CCCCCCGCAGCCTGTTAAAGGGAGCCCCGGATGAGTAACTCAGCATCCTTCTCGTCGTTATCTGCCCGCAGTGATTTACTGGTGAGAGTGCGCTGGAATACGTGCCGCTGCCTAAACAAGACGACCCCGCCGGTGGCCGGGCTGAGGCCGGGCGGGGTGCTCGTGTTCGCTGCCCCCCCTGCATCAGGCGGCCGTTATCTCCCCCTGCTGCAGGAGGGAGGTGAGCAGAAGGGGCCGCCGGAGGCTCATGAGCCATGGAGTTATTACAAGCGCAGAGGCAGCGGGCTCCTCGCTGCTCTGGCATTTCCAGAGGGCGAGAGGTAAGGGCGCAAGAAGGATTCTGTGCTATGTCAAAAGCACAGGCTGGAGCTTTTCGGCTTCTGCTGGAGCTCTCGCAGCAGCTAATTAAACGGGAGGGACAAATCCACACTGCAAACTTGAAGCCGGCAGATAAGAGCCTGGCCCAGCAGGGGTTGTGTGAAGGACATTGACTGTCCTTCGAGCATCTTTCTCTCAGGGAAGGTAGGGATTGAGGCTTGTCCCCACCAAATGGCTCCAATCACAGCCCTTAATAATGCACTGTCATTCAAAGCACCGAGGCCAGGAGCCATGGAAAGGCATGACCACACTGCAAGCAGCACACCCCTGGACACCCACCTCCCCTTCCTATTTACTCACAGAACCTGCTGGTTTCTGCCCTGCCTTGCTGTGCTCTGGGGTCTGTGTCCTCATCCTGGTCCTCACTGCATCACCCCAGGGCCATGCCTTGGGGCCTGCGTCATTCCTGAGGGGCCAGGGACCAGCAGTGGCGGGATGGAAGGGGTAAGTGGGGGATGCAGTGCATTTCTGTAGGGCTCGCACGTCTTCGCTGTGCCTTTGGCATCTGGATCCCCTCTCTGATTGATGTGGGGTGAGCTGCCTGTCCGCCCACAGCCCGCCGCTAATGGCCTCATTAGTTAGGGAGAAGGGCTGCTGAAGTCAATTTATAATATGTAACAGTGAAACCCAGCAGAATCAATAACTGCAGAGTCAGGGGGAGGCCGAGGAGGGAGGGGGCCAGGGGCAAGTTCAGGTAACTGACGAGCTCAAAACCCTCGCTCCTGGCCTCTGGAGCTCTATCAAATACACTGTCATCATTGGTCAGCTGTAGTGAGGCAGCCTGCACCCCCTGCTCCCCGTCCTCTCCTGGGTTCCTGGACCAGCACAGCTCCAGCCCATGGCTCCTCTTCCCACTGCGAGGCCAGGCCACCATTAAAGGCATCCCATAACCCCAGAAAGGCAACAAGCTCAAGAGCTGGAGCCGGACAGCTTTGGATGAGTAACGCAGTGGAAGTTATCCATGGCAGGAGCTGTGGGGAGCTTCCTGTTCTGGTGAGGCCATAATTTGGGAAGGGATTTGGTCTTTTGAAGCGTGCCTGAGTTCATGCAGGAGTTAATCCGGAGCAGCCCAATGTACCGGGCTGTGTGCTGAGGGATCCCTAAGGTTCCTTCTGATCTGTGCTCCAAAACGGCAGCCCCCCATGACACAGGCTGCTATAAAGCCTCTTGCCAAAGCTCTTCATTTAGTGATGAGTCCTTTTATAGCCCATTTCTACCGTGCGGTCGCGCAGCCCGTGGTTTAGGAGAGCACACGGGTCCCTGGCCATTAGCCTCTCCTCAACCTCCTCAGCTGCTTCCCATGGAGCTCATTTCCCCTTCTCCTGTGTTTATCACTGGGTCTGAACCAACACATCTGCTTTAAGAGGAGGAGTGGCAGCATCAGACTTGGCCTCCAGAACAAGGCATCCAGCCACTGCAGCGGCGGTCATGCAGCAGCAAAGGTGATGCCCGGGCTTCCTTCCTTGCAGCACTGCAGCCAAGCCAACCCAAGCAGTGTTTATATAGGGCCTACAGAAAACAGGAGTTGGAGAAAACAACAGCATGTTGAATGGGTGCGTTTGTGAACTGTCCCCATCAAATTATGACAATGAGGAGAAATTTCCAGCTCCTGGTTTTGTGTGCTGATTGTGCTGAGAGTGTCCTGCTGAGAAGTGATTCACCAGCAGCCCTCGCTGCAGAGCAGAGACGTGTCCTGACCCCCCCACAGCACATGGGTAAGATGTGCAGGGGTGCTGCTGGAGGCAGGGGGCCAGCTGGGATGTCATCATCCATCCATCCATCTGTTCGTCCATCCATCCTCCACCCCTGTAATAATAAATTGGTGTTTAGGTGGCTTGCAGGGAGCAGGGAAGGGCAAAACGCTTCACAGAGAGGAAAGGAAGATGTGAAGGGATTCACCCTTGCCCCATGGACTAGAGAAGGAGTTAGGATTCCCATTCCCAGCCTGGGGGCTCCTGGCCCTCACAGGACACCCCTTGCTCTCAGCCTGCTGAAGTGCTTCCCCCCAGCACTGCCGGTGCACACACCTCGCTTCCGTCTTCCCCGTCTTCTCACTGTTCTTTTCCTCACGATAACTTTTGCGTTTCTAACCTGCTTGTCATATTTCCTACCGGATTGGGTGTTTAATTAAAATCATAATTAAAATTGATCTCCTCATTAGCATGCACCTGCTCTGCTGCTCGCGTCCTGGCATTTAATTAGACGCTGAAGATGTCAAATCTGACAGGCGAGAACGAGACCCGGCCAGCAACCCCTGACAGGACTTCCCAGTGACAACATCTGGGCGCCGGGAGCCCATCTGCCACCAGTGTCCCACCGCCGGGCAGGGGGATGTGGCCGGGGCTGGGGCTGGCAGCAGGGGGGGTCAGGGGGCTGCACCCCATGCAGTGAGCAGTGCTTGAGTTCCCTGCCTCTTTCACGGGGCTGGGGAATGCAGTGAGACCCAGACCCATCATACGAAGGGACAGGAAGGGACCTGACTGCAGTGTCATGCTGCCAGGAATAGTGAAGCAGAGGAGCGGGCGGGATGAGCCCGAGCTCCAGGGCTGGGTTTGATGCCAGCTCATAATGATGGCACAGGCAGGTCAGGCTGAGACCTGCTGTGCTGCTGCCAGTCTATGTCCACTGCCTGGGCAGGCCCAGCAGCCCTTTCCCTCTGTCCATCAAGGCAATGCAGCTCACCATGTGCCAATCAGGATATGCCCCATCCCTGGAAGTGTTAAAGTCCAGGCTGGATGGGATTTGACACCTCCCCTCTTGAGATTGATGCCCTCCAGCCCTGGTCTGGTTTTCCCAGCTGGTACGAACCCCTTCCCACTCACCAGGCTTCCCTCAGCAGCACCTGTGGCTCCAGCAGCAGTGTGCAGACCACAACCAGCTCCAGATCCAAGCCAGGGCTTCTCCAGAGAGCTCCAGCAGCCAGGGTTGCCCTCACTTCCTTGATGAAAACCATGCTCCCCTCCCCTTACCTTGGCTTGGTCATTAATGGAATTACCATAGTGCTTTCTGGTTCTTTAACTGCATCTGCTCCTCTCCCTGCGTGTGACAGGCAATAAAGCTGCCAAAAGGCATTTTGGGGGCCATTGTAAATGAGGAGTTTTATTCTCCTGCACTTTGAAAGGTGCAGACTGAGGGATGTAGGTTCAGTGAGGATAGGGAGACAGTGAGAGCTGACATCAAAGATACCCACCAGCCTTAAGATTGTCCCAGGGGCTGCCCAGGGACCTGGTGGGTTCACATTCCTGGGATGTGCTTCTCTTCCCTGCTTTTGGTGTGGTGGGTACCTGGGAAGTGCCGCCCGTACCCTGCCACTCATCTCCAAAGGCTTCCCTGCTGCTGCCACCTCTGCTCAGCTACAGCGAGTAATGCAGGGCAGGCTGCTTATCAAAGGGGTCCTAATGAGCAGTAAAGGGGAGAAGACCTTTAAATCTCCCCCCTTTAGCACTGCTCAGAACTGATTCCTGTTTCCCTGCAGCCAGGAGGGCACACAGCAGCATGCTCGGTATCACAGGGGAGATGATGGGGAAACAATACCTTAAGGGGTAGTTGCCCTTATGTTTTTATGGCTACTTACAAGGCTGAAGCCATCAAATGCCAGATACAGAGACCTTTATGCAGCGAGAAGCAAAGCTGAGACTGGAGCCGAGGCACAAGCTGGTTGGGAATATTCTCTGTGTCAAAGCATGGGATGCTGCAGGCACACAGGAGGAGAGGGTCACCTCTGCAGGAAGGAGCTTCGCACGTGGCCCAAGAGTGAAATCCAGGCATTCCCAGCTGGCTTTAAGGACACGTAGAGACCTTTAACAGTAACAACCACTTTAATTTAGAAAAAACATATTAAAAGCCACAATGCAGGCAGTAATAGCCATCTGAGTGCTCCTTAGACAGCGAGTCCCATTAATCACATATAAGGCAGTTGAACATTATGAAGAAAAATACACAACCATTAATAGCCAGACATGAATAGAGCATCCCATTGGGGAACATTATTTATAAGGCTATATTGTTATCAGTCCTGCTGGGAAAATCCAGCTGCCTGCAATGAAGTCCGGGAAGGCTGCAGCATCTGTGGGATGGAGTGCAGTGCCCATCGGTCAGGGATGCGGCTCCAACAATGGCTCCGTGGGGTGGGATCGTTCTGTCCGATCTTGGGAAACTTCCTGGGATTTTCCATGAGGGATAATCCATCAGCCTTGAGCACAGGCTGAGGGGAGGCGGAAAGTGGGAGCTTGCAAGGTCACTGCGTGGGAGAGCCATTGCTCAGGGCCATGGGCTGCAGAAATAACCCCAAATGGGCAGTAATGACCCCAGCTGAAGGCACGAGTGAGCAATGGAGCCTAAACACACATTTGTCACTTGGTTCCTGATGCCACCGTTACACAAACATATGCCATTAGCAGTCAAGAGCCAGGAGTCTTCAGTAAAGAATCCCTTCAGGAAAGAAGTGAATAAGTAAATAAGTTTTCAAGCGATTACATTATGGGGTTGAGGCTTTTTAATTATTAAATGTTAGGAATTGTGCGGGATTGCACCAGAGCCCCAGGTAGCTGACTGCTGGGAAGCTGCAGTGACAAACAGGCTTCTCCTGGGTGCCCCGGGCTCAGCATCCTTCTGTCCAACTGCGAGAGATATCACCTTGAAGATGCCACACAAGGACCTCAAGCACAGTGCGAGTGCGGAATAGGAATAAACACGTGTGTGAAAGCAAAGCAAAGCCGATCAGAGCAGGCAGGGACAAACCCCAGGCCCTGCGTTATGTTTCTTGATTAAATATTTATCAGAGGAGAGGAAGTAAAATCCATTTACTGTTTGGGGCCGGTTACAGGCTTTCTTTTACAAATCCTTTGCAATTAGTTCCTTCCTTCCTCAGAGATGAGGGCTGCTGGTCCGCCTCCAACAAATTGCAGCATGTTTTCCCTCCTGATTGGTATGTGTGAGTGTTTCAAGGAACTTTCTGCAGCTCAGATCTTTCTGCTGAGTGTCCTTAATGATGGGTTGCCATGGGTGCTGCAAGCTGGAGGAATCGCCTTGGTGATGTTAGCATGAACCCAGGGATTACCGCAATGGCTGGATCCTTGGGAAGAGATTTGGAGAACTGTGTCTGAGCAAGATGAAGTTCCTTCTATCCAGTGTTTGGGCTGATGCCTGCCTCTGCTGCTCATAGATGCCACCTGATCCCAGACCTTGATGACAGCCAGGCTGTGGGTTGTGGCAGTGCCCAGCTTCTGGTCCCCAAGGACGAGAGGAGCTCCTGTAACACCAGGAGAGTCCCTGTTCCCCGCTTCATTCCCTAAAAGCCAGGCTGCGAGGCGCCGTTGTGGCATTTTGCATCCCAGATAATTGCGTTAAGGTAATTGCCGCTCCAGCATTATTTTCCATTCCTAGGAGAGGCTGAGAGGGAGGCTGAGTGTATTGTGTCTGCATTAGCAGATTAATAATTACAGCCCTTCGGAGCAGCGCTGCTTTGGCTGGATCCGCAGCTGCTGGAGCATCCGGAGGCAAACCTGCCGCCACCCTGCAGGAGCAAGGGGCTGCGAGCTGCACCTTGTGTCTTCCGCCGCTGGGTCCTGGCTTTTCTGCGCTTCCATCAGCTTCACAGCTTGTTAGAAATAGGAAACACTCACTACCTGGGGAAGCCGAGAGCTGGGACTGCACAGGACAGCAAAGAGCATCAGGGATTACCTGGCTAATACCTTCAGACGGAAACACTCAGACCATCACAGGGAGGATTTATGCTTCTGATGGCCCCTTATCCCTGGGAAGCTTTCTGCCTGCAAGCGGGAGTGAACCAGCCTCAAAGCATCCCAGAATGGAGAGGGAAGTCTGTGGAGATCCTCCTCTGTTTGCTGCCAGATAATTTAGGAGAGGGAGCAGCAGGCTCCCGTGGCCTGTTGGGAAAGAGTGGTAATTCAGGGAAGCTAGATGCCATTATGGCAGTGGTTTAACTCAGCACCACAAAAGAGAAAACATAGAAGCTCTACTGACCTGGTAGCAAGAGGAAACATCAGTTCTGTGTCCCATCCAGCAGCACGTATCCCCACCACAAACAGGAACAACATGGTGTGAAGCAGGGGAAACCAGGAGAAGGACACTGACCACGCACGGAGGAAACAGCTCCTTGGCTCTGCCGCCTATTTAGGGAGAACTGGGAAACAAGAGCATCAATTGTGGACAGAAAATGAGATGGATAAAGTGATTTCAGGTTTTCACGAGCTGGGATGTAAGGCTGCAGAGTTCATCTGACAGTGAAGGACCCTGTCCTCCCTAGCAGCGCCTCTTTCATCTATTGATTAATGTCTGTATAAAGCATACCACCTCATTTAGGGCACAGCAAAACCACACTGTATTCCTTCTGATGGGATTTAACACAGAATTTTAGCTCCCTGGAGCGAGCCCAGCTCCAGCGCCTCCCAGGCCTCTGATCCCAAAGGCATTAGGGAAGGCAGCGGGATGATGCCAGATGCTGACAAAGCTGAGGATGGCGCAGGAGCCCCGTGCAAGATCCCTCTGCCTGTCCCCAGCACCCTGCACCGGCTCCATTGGCACACACAGCTCACCCGCACCAGGCTGTCCTCACCAAGGGGCTGCAGATCGAGCCCTGAGCTGGGTAAGTCCTTGTCAGAGCCACAGTGCGCCCGCACAGCCTCATGGCTTGACCTCTGCGTGTCAGAAATTAGATTCCAATCTCTGTACAACACCCGGTGGAGTACCAGGAGCGAGCACCTCCAGCGAGGGAGAGGATGACAGCTACATCTGTAATACCCAGCAGAGCAGGGGAGAGGAGGCCGCTTATCCTTGCTCTTTTCTCTCTCTTTTTTACACATGCAATTACAGTTTCAGGCATTATTTGGGTTTGCTCCGCAGCTGCTGCTGTCCTGCAGCCTGCTCCAGCCAAATTACATTGCAGAAATGACATTTCCACTCGGGCAGCACAGCCCGGCTCCCCTCAGAATGGGAAGGAAGGGGACATAACAGCTCCAGCACTTGTTCCTCCTGACAAGGAGTGTTTGTTCTCCCAAAGACAGCACAGCTCGTGATGGGAAGGGCAGGCTGGCTCTGCCCTGCTGCTTCATAGCAGAGATGCCCGGGACAGATCTTTTGCAGCTGGAGGGCTGGGGCTGGAGCCCCTCTTCAAACAACGGCAGTGAATCAGGGAGTTTAATCTATTTGTTCCCATTTACGCTTCCCTATCTCCTTACTTATCCATCAGGGATAATTACATCCAGTTCATTAGCTTAGCATCTGATGTCCTGTCACAGCTCTGATACGGCCACTGGAATGCTCATGACTTGCCTTCTGCGGACCTTCCCGGGCTCTTATTCAAGCAAAGCTGAAGCAGTGGCCGGGGTGAGGATGCGTTGTCAAAGAGGACGTCCCAAATTAGCTTCTTGAGAAGAGCTGCTCAGTGCCAAGGCCTTTGCTGTGCTCGCCATGAAATTACCTTTCCCTGCTGCCATGCTAATTGCTAACCCTCCGCAGAAAGACGCCGCTATTGTTTCTTCCTTGCTGTCAACACCAAAACCTCTAAAGAAATCCTAAATCCTATCCTGTCTTTCCAGCAGTGTTTTATCTTCCTGCTGCTGTTCTCTTGAGATTTATGCCTCATGATCTGAAGGAACCCGCAGTATCCATCTCTACCTGTTTCTTGTCTATTTAAGTGGCAAGGGCTTGTCAATGCACGGAAGATTCATCGATTTACTGTGAGATGCAGAATCATGCTGCTGCAGTTGAATCCCTGACAGCTCTCCCACTATGGGTACGGAGCTGTTCCTCTTGGATTGGCACTGACAACACACCGGGTCTGGAGCATCCCATGGAATGGAGGGGGCAGAGAAGAGCTGGGTAAATGCTGAAATACCCCATGGCTGCATCTCCAGCTGAATCCCAAGAGCCTCAGTCAGCTCCAATGGGAGCCTCCCGTTGCCTCAGGAATTGGCCTGGCACAAACTCCTGCTTTCCTCCTAATGCCATGGAGAGGAGAACAGGATTGCATTCCTCCTTTCTTTTCCAGCAGGGAAAAGGGATGCTGTGGTCGGAGCAGCTCCGTGCATCCCAGAGCCCTGGGAGAGGCTCCATGCAGGAGGAGCCAGAGCATGTGGACAGGCAGTGCTGAGGCTCAGCAGCTGCGCCTCCTCCCTGTGAGCAGCAGGCACGCCAGGCACTGAAGGGGTTATGGAGCTTGTAAACTAATTCCAGTTAATAAATGATGGATGCTGTCGCTCTTCGGGGTGTGTTTTAAGTGTGAAGATTGATCGTGGTTCTGGAAAGCCAGAAGATGTGACAGGAGAGCCTCTGCCTGCTGGAGAAGTGAGCATTTAAACACTCATGTTTTCATGCAGGATGGATTTGACATTCCCGTGCCTTGGATTGTTCCCTGCACTCATCGGGCTGCCTGCTGCCTCCACGGACAAGCATACGAAGAATAAAGCCCTCGAATTCAGCTTTCAACTTGCAGGGAGCCTTGGAGGGGCCTCTGGTAAAAGCATCCTCTGCTGTTCCCCCCCTTCAAGCTCACCCCAGCAGCCATCGCTGCAAAGCTGTCACATTCCATCCCACTTCCAGCTCTGCCCTCACCTTCACATAAGGCTGCACTGAGCAGAAGGCTCCAGCCCTTGGGGAAGCAGTCCCTGGCCCTTCTCTTCTCCCACCTCATCTTTGTGCAGGGATGCACACATGTACAAAGGATGCACAAACGTGTAAGGGTTGCACAGATCCCAAGTGCTGCTCCTGAGCCTTCCAAGAGCCTGAAGGACTGGAAGAAACTTACCCTGGGGTCCTCCAGTGAGAAATCTAAGCAGCAGCTTGATCCTCTTCCCATTGAAGTGTCTGGGAAAGCTCCTCTTGAGTTCAACAGGAGGGAGATAAGCCGTGTTATTGTTACCATTACCTACAAACACCGGCCACTTCGGTGAAATCCATCTGCGCTGAGCCCCGTCCCTGTGTCGGGAATGAATCAGGGTCGCAGCAACAGCCCTGGGCCTCCCGCAATCCCCGCTCTGATACTACAACCAGAAAATTGGAAAGGAAATGTCAGCTCCACGAGCTCATTCCTGAGCCACATGTTTGACGAAACACTCTTTAGGAACCCTTCAACCGCCTGAAGCCATTTGCCGGGGAAAAAGGTAATGTTCCTCCTAGGAACAAGCCAATTAGCAATACAATTAGCTCTGTAAGAGGCAGCCATAAATAACTGAATCCTCTCTTTCCTGGGGAGGCCGGGGATGACAGTTCTGAGCTCCTTGTGTTGGCAGGAGAGGAAACAGCCCATGAAACCGGTCATTTGCAGGGAGTTTTGATCTCCCGCTTGCGAACAGCAGAACAAGGGAAGCATGAAGGATCAGATTAGCTGTCAAGCCGCCATTCGCTCCCGCAGCAGCCACAGCAGCAGCCGCAGCCCTCTCGGGCTGCTGCACACATGAGATCCATGCTGGCTTCTACATGAAAGAGGCCACACACCAGCACGTGTATCCCAACGGGCTCCCTGTGCATGCTTCCTGAGGCTCGGCACATGTGGATGGGCCCTGTGGAGCGGCTGTGGCTCTGCACAGCCGGATCCCAGGACCCTGGCTCCCTGCAGCCATGCAAGGCACAAGGAGGGGACGTGCCCTGTGCTGTGCAGCCCCTTTTATCCCTGCCCTCACTCCAGGCCTGACAGCAGGAGCTGCCCAAACTGTGCGTGGGCATCACACCTTCACACAGCTGGGAGGGAGAAGCCCCACGGTGGGCTTCATCCCATTGAGGACGCAGGCACGTGCAGAGCTGCAGCCTCTGCTTCTTCCTGGTTGCAGGGCTGTGCTGGCAGCACAGGAACAGAGCTATCACCAACTGCACTGCCCAGCTTCCTGCAGGGAAGGGGAGGTGTAAATTTGTCTCTGCCACTGAGAAATGAACTGGTACCAGCCGCACAATCTGAGGTTATGAATTTCGGATCAATAGCCTGTTCTCATTGATTCCCCGCCTGCTGTAATGAACTGATTAAGAGAAACACATCTGCAGGAGCGCTGCTGCAGCAGCTCTGGCTCCCAGCCTGGGATGTGAGATGGGGCTCCTGCACCACCGGGCATTCCTGCACCTCTCCCACGGAGCCCATCTCTCTCCTTGGCAAAAACTACCTGTCCCTGTGGCTAAGCAGCAGCCAGTCCTTTGAGACCTCACAGAGGAACGCAGGCTGATGGAGAAAGAAGCCAATCTTTGCAAGTGACAGCTATTAAGATGTAGGTTTGCACTGGCAGCTCGGGATCTTTCCGTTCTGTTTGCGCTAGTTCATTTGTATCAGCTCTCTCACCCATCTTTGCATTCATTTGCTTTTCCTCAGCTCCCACCCTTCCCTTTCCAGAGCAGGAGAGTGAAAAATACATATGTTGCCCCCTTAACTACCTTGATGTGGAGTTGGAGCTCACGCTGGCTGACCCTGCCATGGCTCAATCGCAGCGTTTTCTCTAGCGAAGCCTTCCTGGAAGATTTATTAGACGGTGCAGCAGTACCCTCATAAAAATGCAATAAATGGCCCTGTTAGCATTATACACCATAATGACTCCAACCTAGTGGCATTCTTGGGAAGCCTTCTTTAGCAACAAAAGGGGAGAACAAAAATCTAACAGAAATCTTTGGGATAATTAGATTGCTGGAGTGCAGGAACCTTTAAAATCATTTTAAATCAAAGGAAAGCCAGACTTTAAATCAGAGGTTAACAGCATTTTGTTCAGTTGCAAACCTCCACAGCTTCTCCGGCTTGCAATGCCTCCCCTGCCCCCTGTGTGTGCTGGTGATCCCAGAGGACCATCCTGGATGCTCAAGCATCCAACCTGGGAGCCACTTATTGCTCACTTCTAAACATCATGACTTCCTGGTATCTCAGGACAGCAGCACTTCAGAGCTACGGAGCTTCCTGCTTCTGTCAGGGGCTGCATGCTCTTGGCCCCAATTTCTTCACTGGCTAAAGCAATTTAATCTCTCCTCAACTTCATGGAGTTCAGTAATCAAGCCATAGTGGAGGAAGAGCAAAGCAGGACTGGGATAGGGGACCGAAGGACCATGCACCAGAGGCTGGCACAGAGCAGATGGGTCACACATGCACCGAGATTCTCCCAGTTCTCAGCCCCCTTCCTGAGTGTGCCCCAGAGGAGGGGAGTGTGGGCAGAGATGGAGCCTGGGGACGGAGGGATTTGTCCAGTCCCTGCTGCTCACCTCAGTGTAGCCTTGGATGCAGCCAGTGCTTGGATGCAAGCAGTGACTGCCAAGAGCAGCCAGCCCTAAGTGCAGTGCAGTGACTGGATTTGTCCCTGTGCTCCCGCAGGGCAGGGCTCCCATCCTGTAATTTGCAGGATGGTAACAAAGAGAGCATGAAAACAACAGCTCGGTGCTCTGCAAGGCCAGCGCTAGAAAACTCCTGACACTAAGCAGAAATGAAAATGTTAATGGCAAACACCCAAAGCAAATGTATTCCATATGCAAAGGATTGCCATAGGCTGACACATACAAATGTTGCCTTAGCTACGGCAGGAGGGAAGGCGGGAGCTGAGCAGAGCAGGCAGAGCCACGCTCCCGCTGTTCCCTGCCCAGCCCGAGGCAGGATGCGACCGCTCCTGCGGCTGCTCTTCCCCTTTCCTACCTACAGACCTCGGCATCTGGAGCACAGCAAGGCAACTCCAACCCCTCCAGCACCGGGGAACAAGCCTTTCCCTTCCAACCAGCACCTTTCAGCACAAAACCAGCCCAGAGCAACATCCATCAGCACCAGTGCTCACCACAGCTGTGAATTACTGCGCTGCTCCAGGGAGGAATGCCATAAATTCATCCTGAACAAGTTCTGGAGTCAGAATAGAGGCCAACGACTGAAAACTGATACAGTGAGAACACAGCACCTCTGGCCAGCGAGCCCAGGGGAAATTAGCCTAATGTTCTGCAAGTGCTGGGTAGCAAAGGGATTACCCTGCCCAGCCCCTGCTGCTCCCATGGGGAGAGTTTGTAGCACTTTGTCTTTTAAGGCTGGAGCTCTTTCTGGCTCTGGGGCCTTGGTAGCAGCAGCGGCTCCTCCTTGCATGTGTCTTTGTTGTCGCAGACAAGGAAATCTGTTGCTCAGGGAACTAACCTGGGACTGGAGAAGCCTGGACTGGATCCAAACCTCTGCTCCTGCAGCTTTGCTGTAATCCCAGCATCTGGCCAGGCCCCAGCTCTGGCCAACGACGCTCTCAGCCGCCAGACCTGGTCCCATCCCGCTTCCCTAAGAAGCGGGTGATGCTTTTCTTTCTCCCTGTTTCTCCCCAGACATGCAGCGTGCCTCCAAAAGGAGGCAATTTTCACACATCTTGGGTTTTGCTGCAAGCATTCCTTCCAGCTCCATCTGTGAGCCTTAATTAGTGAATTTACTGTCAGAAACTGTATTAACGCAGCATTTAGCTGTGCTGGCAGCATCTTGCACCCTTCAAAGTATCCTGCTCAGCTAAACACCCGCTCCTGGGGCAGCATTCCCTGTGAAGGCGCAGTGGGAATACACCAGGGGTATTCTCCTGCTTGCTCGGAGGCCAGGAACATCCACCCTGCCCTGCTTTGGAGAATGGAGGGTGCAGACAGTGATGAGGACAGCGTAGATGCAGGATGGGGACTGTGTCCTGCCCAGGGTGAACCTGGAGACCTCACACCTTTCCATCCACTTCCAAACCGGGAGGCTGTCCTGGCACTGCCTGCAACGAGCCAGCTCCATGGCAAGGCCAGGGTCACTCACTGAAACGCGGCTCTGTGCTGTGACCATACAATGCCCACCTGCCAGCCAAACCCAAGGGGGACCCGCCCCCAAACCATCACTCACAAAGGCTATCACCCTGGGTCTTCCTTTCGCTTTCCATTTGTGTTCTCCTTCCAGTTGTTTTTATAAAGCCATTAACCAGAAATAGAAGTTAAATGTGAAGTTGAAACAATAAGGCATGGAAATAGCAGAAATAACTTAATTAAGTTTTTAAAGATTTCCATGCCTGAATAAATTAGCCTTCCTGCAAATGTCACAACAGTCAGAAAAAATGTGTAATCAATGGAGCACGGTGTTGCTGTGCTCTTTAGTTAAATGAAAGCTCTGGTGCTGTGCTGCTCCTGCCGCTTCCCCGAGCCTCCCCCTCCTGCTCCGTGCTCCCCACTCCAAGCTGCTCCAGGTAAAGAGCTCCAGAAAGCAAACCTCAGCTTTTCTCTGTGCAGGCAGTGAGCTGGAGGGGTGTTATTGCCATGGGCCCGATGGGACCCGGATACTCCTGCTTTTCAATCAGTTGGGCAAAACAGGCAAAGTAAAGGGCAGGTTTTCTTGGGAATAGGTCATAGCTTCCCATTGTCACTTGGAGATGATGTGCTCCTGTGGATGGGAATCTACTAAGGATGGTTTGGGGAAGAGCAACCAGAACAAGCAGAGTTTAAAACTCTGATACATGATAAAAGTGGAGGAAATTTGCTTATTCTGGAGAAGAAAGATGAGGGAAGACATGCGAAGAGTCTTCAAACATTTAAAGGGAAGCTCCAGAAAGGAAGAGAATAAACAGGTTTTCATGTTCGCTATGAGGGTGACAAGATGAACATAAACTGCAGCAAGGGGGATTCATGTTCAACATCAGAAACGCATCTAATGCCAAGGCAAGATGAGTGAGCGCCTGGGAATGCTGCTAATGGCACGGCTGGCTAAGTCCTGGGATGGCAACTGTCTTTTCCAGGGACAGGCTGAACCCGCCGCCATCAGGAGTGGCTGTGGAGGGGAACAACCTGGGAATAGGTTTGAAATATCCAGGGCATCCAGCACCTCTGTGCTGCCGGAGCCTGGCTCCCTGTGCCACTGCTCAGCCCAAACGCACAGGTAGCACCAGGCAGCTGAGCTCCAGCCCCAAGCTCTGCTCTGCTTCCAGTTCCCTTGGATCAGGATGAGGATGAGCTATTGAACAGCTTCCTGCTCTTCCCAGAGCAGAATCCCGGGATGGGAACACTGCTGTCTGCTAGCTGATGGGCCACACGCTTTCTAATAATGGCATGCAAGGTAATGGAAATCCTTCTAAGACTGATCTGATTGTCCTCGAGGAATCAGTGGCCGATGCTGGAATCCCAGGAGGACAAAAGCAGCTGCCAGATAAAAGGAAAAAAAGAAGAAGGATTTCTCTCCTTTGAATCAGCAGCCAATTAAATTTCCAGCACAATAAAAGTGAAGGGCAAACTGTTCCACTAATGGCTCTTGCAGGCTGACCCCATTACCAGTGCTGCCGCGCTGCCAGGGCTCTGAGGAGGGATGCCAGGACATCCGAATGGCTGAGGAGCAACAGAAGAGTCCAGGAATGGGGAGAAAGCCAGGCAGAGAGCTCACACACCGGGCTATCGACACGCAGCCCTCCTGCAGCTGCAGCCGGGACTAGGCATCATTTCATCATCCCGTCTCCCCAGCACACTGCCAGGGGCCAGAGGCTGCAGTGGGGCAGGAGCGAGCAGCTCCCACCACACAGCTCAGGGAGGACAAAGCAGAACGTCCTGTGGACTAAAACCAGTTGCATTTATGGCTCTTGACTCTGCTGAGCTTAAGGCTTCCCAATGAGAGGATGTTCCTTCCTGAGTCTGCGCTTTGCCCCCTCCAAGGCCTCAGGAATACAGCAATAGAAAGAGAGACGGGAGAGAGAAGGGAGAGAAGGAAAGATAGAAAGGAGATCTCCCGAGTGCTCTGTGGTTGCTTACCAGCCAGACAAAAGCCTGCAAGGTTCCATGTGTGAACCAAAGGGAATCTTCCCTCCCCTTGCGAAATCCGGGACATTTGTTACTAACGACCTCTCTGGATCTGTGCCCGGGATGCGGAGATATCATCTCCTGGTCCCAGTAATGAGGCTGCAACTGATCCTGAACAAATGGCAGAGTTGCTTAATAATTATTTTGGAAGGTCTGCCCATGACCTTTCGGCTCCTCAGGATAAGTAGTGTGAATTTATCACCACTGCCACCCGAAGGGGCTTCCTTATTCCCTTTGTTTTTCCTGGCAGGAGCTTGGGTTTCCTCCCTGTTTTCTGAGCCTTACAAAGCATCCAGCCTCTGAGAATACAAATCCTGTAAGAGCATGCGGCGATGGGTTTCTGCCTGGGGATGGTGACATCCCAGGAAGAGCATCCAGGGTGAATTTCCACTGGGGATGTTGCAGATGAGAGGTGCGGTTATCCTGGAACATGTCAGCTGAGCTGCCAGGACCCACTGGCACATGAACCAGCTATACCTGTGCTCAGAGAATGGATCCAGCTCCCAGCAGAGCCCAGAATGGGGATGTTCACAGTGATAACGGGTGTGCACAGCTCACGGGGGACCAGAGTCCTCCTCATGGGCAGCGCCTCTCAGCACAGGTCCCTCAGACCCAGCATCCCCATGCATGCTCCGTGCAGGAATGGCTTCCTTCTGGATGAGGACAGGCAGGTAATGCCCAGCTCTCACTCCCTCAGGCCGGCTGTTGCCAGCCTCTGGCTTCTCCTGTCGGGGAAAGCTGCCCAAAGCCTCTTACAAAAGTGCCTTTAAGCGCCCGTCGGCTGTCCTGTTTGTACAACTGTTCGCAGGCAGCCTTGCCTTTCATTTCCTTAATCTTAAATTGCATCAAAAAGGCAGAGATTAGAGGTAAAACCTCAATAAAAGAGGGAACAAAAGCCTCTGCCCACGTTGGTTTCTCATACTCAGCTTTGCTGTGGTTTTGTTCTCCTCTTGTCTGACAGGCTGAGTAGCTGAACCTTAAAAATCTGAAAAACCCCCTAAGATTAAAACACTATTTAGGAAAGGCCGTGCCAGCTTGAAGTCACCTGTGGTTCATACATTAAACATCAAATGTACATTAACTCTGAATTATGGTCATGAAAAGCAAATCCTTTAATACCATTTTCTGTGTTCCACGGGCTGGAGCTTAGCATTAATAGCGCTGTTTTTTTCGCAAGCCAGTCAATGGAGTGTGGCTTCCCTGCCCGGTATTATCCCTCTGCCTTCAGAAGTGTTCAAACATTCCCGCCCTGGGAAGACACACGCAGGCAGCAAAGCAGAACCACAAGCGTTGGCTGGGTGCCTCTTGGCCACTGCCAGCTCTTCCAATGCTTCCAGGTGATGGTAGCAGCGCTGCTGTGCTGGATGCTGAAGTGGATTCCCAAATGACAAGGAGATGATGTTCCTCGGCCCCCCGAGTGAGCAAAACAGCACCAGAAGGAGGGGAGATACTGGAGAATTCCCACCCCAAGAGCCAGCAATGGATGCAGGAGGGCTACAAAGGAGACAGACATTCCTCACCCATCCCTAGGATGAGCAGAGTGAAGGAACCTCACTGATGTGATGGGGCCAGAGCTGGGGAGCAATTCCACTTTGACAGCTTTATACTATGTCTGCAACATATCTCCTCGACAAAGAACTGGGTTTACGCTTAACAGCTTGAGTGAGCTGCCTGATAGGCAACACAGCAGTAAGTATCAAATCCCCCAACTGCGCCTCGGTCCTAAAATAACCCAACAATGAAAGAAGAGCAGAGCAGCGGTGCAATGAGTAAATGAAGCAAGGCATCCCTACAGGCTCCTCTGCCAGGCATCCTCTGGGGTGACAGCGTTTTCCAGGAGGTGGTACCTGGAAAGGAGAGACCAAACCCCCTGGCTGAGAGGATGGAATTTCTCCAGCACGAGCCACCAGGAAGGAATAGGCCCATAGTGAAAACAAGCATCAACAAGAGCTTCCAAACATTCACTTCCTTATGTACAAATATTGAGTTGCGAAGAGGTTGGAGCAGAGGCTGAGGACAGGGGGATCTCTAAATAGAGGCTTGGAGAATTACAGGCCTCCCAAGACCTTTTCTTTCCCTTTCTTTTGTAAGGACGTAACACAAACATCGTCTCTGCATGCCTGCCTGTGGTCAGGGGAAGAGAAGAAATTATAGCTTCTAAATGGGCTGAATGTTCAAGCAATGCATTAAGCGAGCAGCCCATCGGCTGCTGGAGCTCATGGTAAAGTATTGCCTCAATAATGTGCTCTGGGAAGCTGTGTGGAAATCCTCTCGGCTGCTTGTGCTGTGAGCACTAAAACCTGGTCGCAGCCTTGTCACTAGCACCGTGTCCAGCAGCAGCTCCTCCATGGGCTGTGGTCTGCTCTTGGTTTATGGCATTCCCTCCCTTCTGAAGGAAGCTGGGGATGCTTTCTGCTTGGACACGATGCCCTAGAGAAAGCTGAGCTGCTGCAGCATCATCCAGCCTTGTAAGGGGGCAAGGAGCTGCTCAACCTTTCCTATGAACTCCCACCTCTGAAGCATCCCCGCTCAACATCCAAAACCAGAGACCCCCAAACCGCTGTTCTTGTTTCACATGACAGGCTGGAAGCTTCACTGCCGTCGCACAGGTTTACATCTGTCCTAAGGCTGTCATGGCCCAAGACTTTCAATGTGAGATGCTGAAAGAGAGGGAGATCCTCCACCAAAGCAGCTGCTCACACTTCAGCTGAATGCCAATTTCTCTAAACCAAGATATGTGACCTTTGGGAAAAAATACCCCGAGCTTTTTAAAGCAAAGTTTTCTTTCTAAATGGAGCTTTTCCTTTGCCTTGGAAGGTCCTGTGGGCAGAAAGATGTGTTTCCTGATCAGCGCCACATCCAGATATGTTCCCTTCCCTTCAACCCCCTTTTCAATCAGGGCAACACAGAGCTGCCAATCCCAACCTGACAGCAGCGAAAGCGAAGGTCTCTGCCCAAACAAGTGCCCCTGTCTGCAGTCACAGCTCACCCTGCACAAGATTCCTCTTGAACGGCATTTAATATGGTTTCGATCTAATGATGCCGCATTATCTGCAATGCCAGTGGATCACTTCTGGGAAAAACCCACCCAAACCCACATTTGGTGCCTGTCACTGAGGGCTGGAAGGCTCCCAGCCACGGCCACTGTCCTCCCCTGGACCTCCCCAGAGGATGGCTGGGGGATGAGACTGTAATGCAAAGAGCAGTCAATAATTCAAGGGGTATTGATTGTAACTAGCCCTGTTCTATTTTAGTTTATATCTTATCCAATTCTTTCTTCTGCCTTTTTCTTCCCCCCCCTTCATCTGAGGGCTCCAGGGCTTTCTTTCCTGAAAAAAGTCCCACACACCAGGGCTGGCTCATATTTAACTTATTATTTTCTCCCATTCTTCACATTTTTCAGGTAATTCATAGCACTTGGCTAAGTGGAGGACTTGTGATGCTCCAGCAAGGTCACAACCCAGCCAGTCACCAGCTGCTCCCAGCCGGGTGCTGGTCCCTGCCAGCAACCCTGGCACAGCATCCCCGACACAGCAATCCCACCACTGCCTGGGGAAGGCAAAAGCCGGGAATTGCCTGGCAGCATCCGTGCACCGACTTCATCCCATTCCCCCTATGCCAATTCAATTACCTCCTCCCCATCCGTTTCACCTTGAAGGCAGCACACACTCTCCCCGTCACAGGCCGTTTAGGGCTGCGATGGCCGCAACAGGACCATTTTAACCTTCATTCCGCAAATCACTCCTCATACGTTACATTTCATAAGATCCAAATGACCCATGGTTCTTCCCATCACATTTTCCTGCCTCCCGGAGGTGGCTCTGGCGTTTTTAACCCGCACTTGGGAGCGCGCCTCTGTTTCCCTGCCAGGCAGGGGACCGCTTCCTCCATGCTCTGCGTTCCCCTGTTCGTGTTTTGTCACAGCACTCTGCTCCTAATGAGCTGTTAATGATATGACCATTACCTATGCAAATTAAGAGAACGATTCAGAGGGTGTTTTCACCTGTGGAGAGACGCAGCTCCCTTGGCATGGGAGAGAATCAATCACGGCAATGTGTTTATTAAACCACAGCTCCCATGGGACCTGGGTCTCTGTGAGCGCACATGTACTGCCCAGGAAACGCTGGGGTTCATCCCGAGCCCCCCCAAACCTTGGGTCATAGCCAGGCACAGAACAGCATCAGGAAGATTAAATCTCAACTCGTATCTCCAAGCCTGGCCAGCTTGTAGGACTTTCCAAAGCACTTCTCCTGCCTTTTCTTTCTATGGGCTTTAATTAAGTATCTCTTTGTTTGAAGGCAGCGCTGGTGGCTGTGAGCTCTCCTGGGCTTTATCAGCGGCAGCAAGGAGATAACTGTCCAGAATCTCTCCTGACCTTTCTTCAGCTCACAAGAAACAGCATTCGGTGCCTTTGTCCTTCTATTGTTTCCTATTATCTTCTGCTTTTCTACTCTCTGCTACATGCTAAGGTTTCCGATAGCAACTGTTGAGTGCTATCAGAACTATTAAGAGAGGAGCCTAAAATATCCCTGGCAGTTTAACAGCCTCGGAAGCAGAAGGTCTTGTCTCTCAGTGGCCATCGTAAGCAGTCGCTGAGAGCACAGAAGGTCAGGCTTTAAAGAAGTGGTGAGAATTAAACAGAAGAAATGAAAGGGAAAGGTGCCTCAGTGGCTAGAACAGAGTTTAAAGCAACTGACCTTTGGAAAGAATGAAACAAATCTGTTTCTTAAATGTTCCAGGCTTGGGTTTTATTTCCTCCTCTGCAGGTGGATGCTTCTGGGATGAATGGATGTGCTGGCTAGAGCAGCAGCACCCAGGAGCTGGTTCAGGCACAGGATGCAGAGGGACATGAGAGGACAAGGGGATTGTTCATGCTCCCCAGTGAGGTGATGGTGAGACATGGCTCCGGCAAGGGCATGGTTATGGATCCAGCTCTGCCACACATGCTCATGGCTCCCCTACTTGCCACAGGGATGATAAGGATGGGGAAGGGAAGTCGATGAAATCCAAACTTGCATTGAAACTGTTCCTCAGCATGAAGTGTATCATCGGCAGCACAGTGAATAAATCCATTTTAATGGAATTATCCATTTCAGTTCCCAACTTAATTGCGCTTTGCCCTGTTACATAGCACAAGGGTGCCTCTCTTAATTAACCCCATGCAGGCTGCAGAGTGCTTTACCACCACTTACTCACGTACCTAAAGGTTAGTTTGAGAGCATATACCTACACAGTGTGATTTATCAGGTTTGAGAGCTCTGCTGCCACTGGCAGGAACATCCCTGCTCCGATTCAGCAAAGCTGGATATGGAATCGCACAGTTGCAGAACACAAGGAGGAGCTGCTGGGTCTGTGGGTGTTGTTTATGGGAGGGAGTTGTCAAGTGGTGTCACCGGTGAGGTGAGCACAGCCCTTGACAGCCATACCCTCACCCCTGCTCTGGCTGCCTGTCCTTGCTAAAGGTAAGGCTTGAGAGCTGGGAAGAGCACACACGTGCTGCTCCTCGAACTGACATGCTTCCTCCTCAAAGACAGTGTTGCATGCTCTTGGGGAGAGGTAAGCCCAAGGAAGCCTGTCCAGCTAAGTCATTGAGGATGTGTAGTGTAATTAACTTACCCAAAATTCCTCCTTTCTCTTTCCCGTTTCTGCTATTAATATTTTCTCTGATAACGCAGCATAGCTAATTCTTTCTGGCTTTATAATGAACGATGCCGTGATGAAGAAAGGTTAGCAGGGCTCCAGGCAGCTTTTAATTATCCAGCTGAACAGGCCAAAGTGCTCCACTCCCTGCACACACCACTTTGCTTGGCAGTTAACTGGGGGGCTCCTCCTGCATCCCTTTGCTTTCCAGCAGAGGCATTCTGAAGCTGGCAGCCATCCCCCGTTCCCTGCGGAGCCAAAAGAGGGGACAGGCTGCTGTTTCCCATGGCGTGCGCAAGAAGTTGGGATGCAAAGGAAACTTTTCCCCTACAAGTGATGGTGCAGCTGAGGACATGAGGCTGCCTGATAATGACATGTTGGTGCCCCAAGGCCAGCGCACACAGGGGCTGCTGCAGCCAGTAAGTGGGATGTACACAAAGCTGCACAGGCACAGCAGCACGCCCATAAATCAGAGCAGACTCACATTTAGGGGTAAATAAATGAAGTTCTCACAAAACAAAGCTGGAACACGCAAGGACCAATGGGTAGGTACATCAGCAAGGAGCAAGGTGGGGAAACTGAGGCACGGGGGCCCAGGAGGGTGCATTTGTTTTGCTGCTGTAGGGACGGGATGGAAATGCCACAAGGACAATCACCATGGTGACATTTCAGCAGTGCCGAGGAGAGCCACACAGGAAATGAGTTTGAGAAATCCCCATTAAAGATGGAATGGCAAAACCAATTTGTTGGGGAAAAGGTGCTCCGGAGGGTTTGGAGACTTCTTTCCAGAGAAAGGTCTCCAGCTCGGAAAGGTCGATGTAGCCTGGCCTGAGTTTGAGGGTTTCATTTCTAAATGAAGAACAGACCTTTTTCAGGAGGTATTTCTGTGTCTGCCTTTTGTGCAGGAGCTAAACTTTGTTGAGCCATTTACCCATTCTTCCTGCGAGAAGCGTTTCACATTTGGCTACAATATAAGGTCACTGGATACAATGGAAACGCTTCCAGGATGGAGAAATAAACAAGGCTGGTATTTTCACCCAGTGGGGGCCTGCAGGAGGCAGCAGGGAAAGCAGGGAATGCGCTGTAGCACAAAGACAGGTAATTTGAGGGATTATATTCAATGAAGGAACATTAGAGAGCATTGATTAGTGCCGAGAGCCTGAAACCATGGGCAGGGCTGCATTAGTGGAGATGGCATTACTTACTTCGGCAGCTGCATATGAGAGAAAACTCACTGTAAAGCTCTTTTGCTCCAGCTAATCCGTTCATTTCCACAAATAGAGCCACTGGAAGATTCTTGTCCCCTGTCACGGAGCAGCAGTGCATACGCTTGCAATTGGGCTGCTTCTGGCTTGATCTTGCCCGTCCCTGCTCCTCCAGGTGATAGCACATTTAAACTCTTTGCTGGAGAGTTAGCACTGTGGGACACCCACGGGCCACTGGATGCTGCTGAGCTGCTCTGGGTATGAGATGCAGATGGGCTGTATAGGACCACACTTGTGGCTTTCACAGGGGCATTGGAAGAGCTGCTGTTTCCGTTAGAAGAAGCCATTGGGATGGGCGGCACCAGCCCATTTCAGCCCAACCCAGGCGCTGCTCTGGAGCATGCTTCCAGCCAAGGGTTTATTCTCCTAGCCGGCAAGGCTGAAAGAGAGGCGGGTGATTATTTGAGTCCCTTGTTGCTCCAAATGGCTTGGGCATCACAAAAGAATGCTAATACTCGTGTCTTTCTGAAAGCACTCGAGTTCATCAGCTTTGCAAAGAAGAGAAATTAAATCAAGATTTAATTGGGATATGCATGTTTTATTCATGGTACTATCCACAGGAGAAGCCAGACAGCTGAAGGTAAAGAGGAGGGGGAAAAAAGTCTTTTGAAAAGTTGTTTCTCTCTGATTAAATAGAGATAGTTTCCCACTTCAAAAGGAGGGCTCCTTTAATGTATTTTAAATGCTCACATGTGCTGTTCCACTGCCTCTGTGCCCAGGCTGGCAAGGGTAGTGTGAGCCCCTCGCTCGCCTCCTCTCATGGCCCCCAAAGGGGACCCAATGCCCTGGCACAGCTCACATCCAGTGAGCCTTCAGAGGCAGGTCTCACGGCATCCAGATGACCTGGTTCATCAGCCAGGCTGGTTTCCCCTCCTGGATATCCCCACCTCCAGGCGTGATGGTGCTGAGTGCTGCTCATCACCCGTGCCCATCACCCACATCCCTCCCATGGTCCTGCAGGTGGCTCCAGGGAAAGCCCATATCAACTGCGCTGCACTGCACAAGGAATGGGAAACTTGGGGGTTGATGGGTTCCCAGAAGGCACAGAGGAAGAAAAACCTGGCTTGAACTTTCAGATCCACTTTCACAAGTTGGTGACCAGGAAACTGAGCAATTCTGCCTTTTCTGTGGCCACACTGGGAAGTGGGAGAAGGAATTCCATTGTTGCTGCCTGTGTTTGCACTGTGCAATCTCTGTTTGTCTTTGTTTTCAGAGCAGCAGCAGGTTCCTGATGCAGAAGTAGCTGGTGCAGAAGGTTGTGCAGCCCTCCAGGGGCTTTCCCCACAGCAGGTGTAGCCAAGTCTGAAAAGCAGTTTGCAGGAGGGCTGCTCCTCAGGGATGTGGCAGCCCCAGAAGCCAGGCTAAAGCCCCACAATCACAGGGGATGAAAGGCCCTCATGTGGCTGATGCCTTTTCCCTAATGCACTGTGAGGATGGCTGTGTTCTCCTTATAGCCACAGGAGAGAAGCAGGCAAAGCCAGTGAGAGACGAGACCATCAGGAAAGGGACCAGATGGACAAGATGGATGGTGGCGATGAAGATAGAGGAAGTAGGAGAGGATGCACAGGTCCCATCCTAGCTGGATGGGACCACGCACAAGCTTATTGCCAAGCAGGGGCTCAAAAAGAGCCCCGAAATGAAAGCTCTTGAGCAAGCACTGCTGGAAACCTTTCCCTCTTCTGCCTTTACCAGTGCTCGGGTCCTGTTCCATTGTGGCAGGTAAGAAACATGTCCTTGGCCGGGGATGCAGGAACAGAGAGGAACAGGCAGCAGGCAGGGACACAGTCAGAGCAGGGAAATGCAGAGGCCCTGCAGATGGGGGCACAGAAGTGGAGAGAGGTGGGAAACACAAGACAGAAGAGCCACAACAGCTAGGCTTTAAGGACGCGGGGAACTTCTTCCCTTTTTACATTGAAATGTGTATGCCAGAGGCTGAAAGACAGAGGGTGGGGGGGGGGTGGGGGGGGGACACGACACGACAGTGCTCCTGGTGGGAATTTTCCTATAAAGGAGCGATTGTTCAGCACCGGCACCTGACAGAAATACAATTGGAAAAGTGGAGGAGAGAAAAGAGAGGGAAGAAAAGAAAATCTTCTCTGTAACTTGTGCCCTTCAGAAGCAGCCCCTGTCGCGTTCGGTGCCTGGCAGAGCCGCCGCTGCCTTGGGAGCCTCAGCTCTTTGTTGAGGGAAGGACACAAAGAGAAACACGAGTTCTCCCGAAGGCTCATTATTCAAACTGCTCCAGACCCCGCGTCACAAGTGCCGGTGACTTTGGAAGATGAACAATCTTATCTCCTGGGTGAAAAGGACCATTTGTTGTTTGCTGTCCGGGAGAGAAAGCTCACAATGGGCACGACAGAAAACTTGGAGAATATCTGAGCGAAACCTGCCGGGGGATGCGCTGCAAGGGGAGCCGGCCAAAACCTGCCTTGCCACGAGCAACGGGAGCCGGAGAGACGCCAGCTTCCTCATGGAAGTGAAAGGGAAAAGTCGAGACGGTTTGGGGTACAAGTGGGGAGATGCCCACCCCCTGCCAGGGGTGGATGGAAGCGGGAAGCTCACATGGGCATCATGGACCACGAGGTTCCCATCTCTGGAAGAAGGTAGCTGGAGAAAGGAGAGAGAGAAAGCCAATGGAGAGGAGCTGAAGCTGAGCATCCTCACCTGCTGTGGAGCAGAAGCCCAGCCAGCTCCTGCAGCGTGCCTGCTGGCAGCAGCCCTGCCTGTGGGGCCTGCGGCTGCCTGCACATCTGCAGCCAGTGTTTGCTTTTGCTGCTTGTTGACTTTGGGGGCTGCAGCATCAGCTCCCTGCTCAGCCATGGCATGGCCAAGATGGGCTTTGTGGCAGCTGGAGCAGTGGGATCCAGGTCCCTGAGCAGAGGAGACTCAGCATAAGCAAGATCAAGAGAACCCTGGCACCAACACCACACAACAGCCCCCCCACCCCACCCCCCAGCTCACCTCCTGAATGGCATCTCTTAATGATAAAAGATCCCGTGGTTTATAATTACCAGTTTGACAAGTTCATGAGTTCTCTGTTAATTATTATAATTAGCTCTCACTGGGTGAGAATGCAGGAGTTTAACAACAGTGTTAACAATGGGAAAAGTATTAGCCAGAATTAACTACAAGGATGGGTTCCTCCTGCTTGCCAGACACCCATTAGGGGACAGCCCTGCTTCTCCATCCTCCCCTTGCGGGGCTCAGCCCTCGCTCGAAACCTGCTTGGAGAATTAAAGCCAGTGGTTCTGCACTTTGACAGTGCCAGCATGGGAAGGGAAGCTCAAACTCGCTGTGGGCTGCCCAAAACAGGGCTGAGATTCAGCCCCATGCACTCAACATCCCATCTGAGAGTCAAGAGAGTCACAAAAGCCAGTGACTGTGTCCCTGCCCCTGCCTTTCCCGCCTGGCACAAGGCACCAGCCTGAGCAGACACCAGCTTTGGGCCCCCTTAATTTGCTGATGATGAACAGATTCACTTCTCAAACACAGCGAGAGCCCGAGCAGACCAACACAGCTCTGCTTTCCTCCTACTGCCCGAGTTCAGACCCATACAAAGTGTTTATCTGAAGAGGAAGGGAGCTTAGAGAGGCAAGCTGTGCAAATAATTAGTTATCTGAAGTGCCTTCACACCTGAAGCAGAAGCCTGGAGGGAATCATGGAATGTTCTGAGTTGGAAAGGGCCTCCAAGACCATGTAGCTCCAGGCCCCCTGCCACAGGAAGGGATTTCTGGTCTGTTATTTTATGTATTTAATCACAGCTCTGCAAAGCAGAAGCAATGACTGAGAAGCTTTGAAGATGGGTATGGAAAGTGTATAAGCTATATATAAGTTGAAAATGCCTTTTGACATGCACACAAACCCACATGGGCCCGGAGACCTCTCTCACAGCACAATCATCCCAATGGAGCATCCCAAAAGGAGCAGCGACCCAGCCCAGCCAGCACCACAAACCCTGTGCAAAGCATCTGCTGTGCAAGGAGAAGACCATGGCCCATACCTATGGAATTCATGCACAAGAAAACACACTCAGAGCTCCAGCAGGGCCAGTCGCCTCCCCCCATCCTGCCGGGGAAGCTCCGGCTTGCTTTCCTTTGCCATAAACCTTAATTTGCCTTTCAGACAAGAGGGGCTGCTGCGCACCGAGTGTGCTCATGTGAAATATTCCATTTCAAATACATACACAATTCCAAATACATACATTCTTTCTTCAGTTTTTTTAACTGTAAACAGGTTTTGAAGAGAAGATCAAAATCGCAGTGAAATATTTTGAAGCGGTCGGGATGAAGCGCTCCGCTGCACATGAGATGAATTTCCTCGGAGTAATTTCTATTTGAGGGATTTATATTTCCTTTTACATCCCAAAAGCAGAATGGGGAAATAAAGGGTGAGGGTGCAAAGAGGTTCACAGGCACTTCCCACCCACTACAGCAAAGGGAGCCAGGACCAACTGGGAAGATGCAGCAGTGGGTCTGGTGATGGGACCCACGTTGGGTCTTGCGGCAACTGCTCAGCATCCAGCCCTTCCTCCCAGCCCCACCACTCGCATCCCTCATGTATTCATGACGTTCCCTGGGGAACACATTCTTGCAAGCATCTCGACAGAAGGAGGTGAGGAAAAGGCCCCAAATGACTCAGAATATATTTGGCGAGTAGAAGCACCAAGACGCAGAGGAGGAGCCGGCGCGGGGCGGGTCGCGTTCCCGTGTGGAAGGGATCCAGCCTCTTCCCAGGGAACCATTAAAGGTTTCGCACCAGGGAACAAATAACGTTAAGTGCAGGAATCCCTTTTGCTTTGCCCTTGCAGATGCTCGATGGTGAGCGGGAGCATCCGTGCGGAGATGCAGGGTTACTCCTCTCCCAGAGCCTTCTGGGAAGCTCCTTTGAACACTTACAACATCAGAGCATAGCACCTGATTTGTTAGACAAGGCAGGCTCCATTATTTTTTCAGGAGGGGGATATTATCTGATGCCTCCAAAGGAAAGGGGAAGAGGAGAAAGCCACTGATATGGAGGGGAGGAGAGGCAGGCACAGAACCTCATTATTAAACAAAATAAATAAAATATACTAGCAGAAAATGTGTCTTGGCTTTATTACTATATTCTGTCCCCTAAATATTTCATTTCCAACTGATGCCCAAGCCAAATGGAAAATTTCAAGCAAAACTGCACTACTTAGAATATGCTTAATTATTGATTCAGTCAGGAGGGGAAAAGAGAAAACGCACACAGGGAAGGAATGGCACCAAGTTCTCCATCCTTGCACCCACGCAGCTTCCTGCCCCTCTCCCATGGGCAGGGAGCTGCTGGCATCCCACTCCTCCTCAGGCACTGGGGCGAGGGAGGGAGAGGAAGGAGCAATGCTCGCCTGGCTCCTGCCCAGCCTGTGGACACCTCAGCCAGGCTCAGTGCTTTGCTGAGGGTTTCACTTGCAACCAGCACTGCTTCCCTGGGGGCTAAAAGCAGTGTATTGAGATAAGGAGCTTTGGCCCTGCCAGCAGCACTCCTTGCTGCTGTCCAACACCAACCTCCGAAAGTAAAACCCAGCTATGTCAAAGCCCAGACTTGGCTTCCCCTTTGAAAGGGACCACCAAGGCTCAGCATCCCTGCCAGACACCCGGACACCAGCATCGCTCCTGCAGCAAACAGCACAGAGGGGAAAAGTCCACCAGAACTAATCTTGCTATGCCAAAGATTCACACAGGACCCCTTCCTTAGCCACCTCTTGCCAGCCCACCGGAGCACCACAGCCGACGGGGATCAGGATTGACTCGCTGCAAGCATTCCCATTGCTGTTCCCAGAGCAGCAGCATCAAGAGGGGCTGCTTCCCTGCTTCAGGCATTTATACAGAGTAGGAACCGCTGGGGCTGGGGCCACGGTGATGGGGCTAATTGAGCATACCTGTGCTCCAGGACCTAGCAAGGAAACCACTTTGGGAAGCAGGGGAAAGGCATGGAAAATGGGAAATGGATGGCAAGTTAAGGCTGGAGAGAGCAATTAGGAGCACTGCTGGTAATTGCATCACAAGTTTTTGACTGTAGATGAACTGGGTTTCTATGCTTACACAGACTTGGAATCTCACAGAGAAAGCAGTGCAAGAGCACTGCCATTTACAGGGAGAAAACCAGGCACCAGAGCACGCTCGCAAATGGACTCTGGGGACCCAATTTTCTTCCCCTGCTGGGATAAGTCCAAACCAGCCATTCTGAAGCTATGGGAATTGCATCAGGAAAGCAAAGGAGGAGAGAGGACTGCGGCTGTGGATGAGCGCATCGCCGCAGGGTGAGGACGGTCACAGAGAGGCACAGGACCACAGGACAGAAACACAGCCAAAAGCCATTTCTAACTGACAACAAGATGTCCCCCTCCAAAAACCGGATCAGAGGCTAATTCCTTCCATGCTTGTCAATGTCACCTGCACTATGTGCCCTCCATTTCCTGAGCTGGAGAACCACTTACCCTCCCCTATGCAAATTCTTTCAATAAGCTAATTTCTCCCCTGAGACACAAGTATGTTATAGGCACAGCAGCCATGTTAACCCTGAAATCAGCCTTAGCTGGAGTTTTCCTGCACCCTCTCCCTGTGGCGTGTGTAGCTGTTGGGCACTGCTGGTACTACCCTCATGGGCATCCTCCAAAGCACCCACATCTCTGGAAGCTGACACCTGGTTCCCAGCACCTGAACAAGAGCACAGAAGGGGGGAGCATCCCCACTGGGGTCGCAGCAGGAGCTTGGAGGAGCATCCCAGTGCCCATGGGTGGGGGGGGGCACCCTGTGTTGAGGGTTGGGAATGGCACATGGAAGCGAGCTGTGTGCTCAATTAGGAATTTCACTGAAATTTCAAATTACAGCCCCTTTTTTTTTTCTTTCTTTCTTAAGCGACAGAATTATGCTGTGTTACAGGGAAAGTGACAGGTAATTTGGGACACTGAGGATTTCTCGGGCTCTATAGTTAATAGGGAGTTTAGCACCAATTCCTCTGTAATTTGCACTTCTGAGAAACGGCATTATTACAAAGTCAGAAATCTCAAGCACTTTCAACCAAGAGATCTGCCAGGCTGATGCTGACCAGGAACTGAGGTGGCCCGAATCCAGGGGTCACCATTTCAATATCTGAGGCTGGGCGCCGTCCAAAAGCGGCCGCTCCGACAGCAGAGCCGAAAATTGGAGGTGACATTCAGAAGTCTCTGAAAATTATAACCCTGACTTCCCCCTTGAAAAGCTTATCTGAATCCTGGCTTATCCTTTGATGAGGTTACTGAAAAAGCATTCTGCTCGGAGTACTTGAAAGATAACAGGCAATATAAGGGAGCGGTGTGCTTCTCCCCAGGGGAAAACACTAGAGAACATCCCTGCTGAGCTGTGGCACTAATTAAATGGCCTGGATCACACTGGACACTAAGGCCCTGGGGTGCCTTGGTTTAACTCCTTCCTGACCCTGCACACCAGGGCAAACATGTACACTCATCCAGCGTGCTCCCAGGCGTTCCACTCCATCCTGCTCCGGAGCTACTTGTGGGAGAGAAGCACATCCCTAAGGTCTTTGTTAACTAGCAAATGGCAGCCAGAGCACAAGCTCACTTTACCTCTGGGAAGATGCTAAGCTGGGGTTCTGGCTAATCCTGCCTGTAAGTGAAGATGCGGCAACGCTGAAGTTTTCACTTGGGTTTCTTGGGTGTTAAACCCACAGTTGTCAGCAAGTACCTTCCTGAGCTTTAGGAAGAAAGGAAAAGTGAGCAAAGTCAGAGATACTGTCCTATGGGTGAGAAATGGTGATTTCAGTAATGCTTAAAGGGCCAGCAAAATTGACCCCACTGTATTTGCGAGGGCCCAGCTTGAATGTGTCAATCCCTGTACCAGCATTGGGTCTGATTGGGCAGAGTCTTGTTCCCAAAGCCACCCTCCTCTTCCTCCTGCCTGCAAACAGCTGGTGCGCTCCTCTGGGAGCTGGGATGCTGCAGCTCTGCCTCTTCCCCTGTGAGCCTCAAGCCCAGGAAGCAGGAAAAAGAACAAAAGCGGGTTTAATAGCATAATTTACTTTAAAATTAGCTGTCTTTCAATGCTGCCCCAGCCCCCAGAACGCCAATAATTGTTGTCTGGTTCCCTGCCATATCCCCAGCCAGCGCCTTCAGCGTTTCAGGCACTGCTTCATGAGATTAGTGGAGACGAGTTTTCAGTCCCTTACATCAAAGGGATCGAAAAACTATAAATTCAACAGAACGTATTAGGCAGGTGAGGGGGGAAAAAAGCCAATTCTGTTCAAAAAGACAGCTCGTTTCTCCTCTTTGCGGGCAGAGCTTGAGGCAGCTGAGGCACCTCCATAAACCCTACTTAAACAGAGGCAAGGCCACAAAGCCAACAAGTACCAAGAGGTGGGGGTTCTCTGCAGGCAGGGAAAGGTGTTGGCACTGGGAGCAATGGGAAGCCTCAGGTGGCTGGCATGGGGTTTGGTGCACCCAAATCCTGCAGTGGATCCCCTCAACACATACAGATAGACGGAAGGAAGAGGGAAGATGAGAAAGGAGGGGGGGATGATCCCCCCCAACCCGCTCGCCACCAAGGGGCCTGGGGTCCAGGACCTGGGCTAGCTGCCTGCTGCAACCAGGACAACAAAGCCTTGCAGAGCAGAGGGAAGTTATTGCAGGGGCTTTGCCTTGCAAACACCGAGCATCATTTCCACGGCCTTAAACAGAATAATTCATTAGCCAGCTCCCAACAATCAATATCTCTCTCCGACAATTCATACACCAGCTCTGTTTACCCAGCAGACCCTCTTTGATAGTATTATTTATGATTCTAAATAACTCCATCGTGTTCAATAGAGCTGGGAGGTACCTGGGGGACCAGGGCACAATCAAATTATGAAGACATATGGTTTACTCAGTGCTGGAACTGTTCAACTGCATTTCCTCGCTGTTATCCTGCTGCAATACCTTCCCAATCACTTCTACAACCTCCTTGAGAGTGTTTGCTGGATGGGAAGGCTCCTTCAGGGGGAGAGCTCCGGCTCAGCCAGCAAAGACATGCGGCTGTAAAGGGAATTGGATTGTGGCTGTTTCTGCATTCGCAGGGCTGAAGGACATGCCAAGCAGCTCAATGCATCCCAGGCCACCGTGGCAATTAAACTCCTGCTTTGCCGGCGATCCATGGAGCAGGCAGAGGCAGGCCCCAGCGCAGGAACTGCCTGCTATGTATGCAGCGCATCATGCTCGCATCTCCTGGCTGTATTTATGTTCGATGCGTATACTGTGTACTTTTAATAAAGCACTTCTGATGTACCCCGAACCGGCCAAATGCTGAGTCATTATTATCGACAGAACATCTCATGAGCACTCCGCTGAGCTCCCTCTGGGCTTTGAGGGTGTATAAAGCTAACACTAATGCTATATTGCTCTATAAACTCTAGTCCTCCCTGCAGAGAAGCAATAATTAATCAGACGATGTGTGATATGTAACAAATTAAAAAGATAAAACTTCCCAACAAAAATTACGGGGCCGGGGAGACACGGGCTGAGCCTTGCAGGGAGCTGCTCCCAGCATCCCATTTCCTCACTCGATCAGCACATAACTAACCGGGGCCACATCCTGCCGGCAAAGGAGAGGAGCCCTGCAGCTCCTGGATGCTGCCCTGGTCCCGCAGCCAAGCACAAAGGCCCCCAGATGCCTGGTCCTTAGTGTTTGCCCTTCGCAGGCACAGGTCACAGGCATCCTGGATGGGATGCAGGCACTGGGGCAGCATCATGCTCCTTGTAAACCAGTTACATGCTTTCTGCTCTTGAACGTGTCCTGGAAACCCCTCATGACACTGAGCAGGCTCGTTCCTGGCTCGCAAATAGCTGAGGCTATAAAATAAAGCGATAACAGTTATCACTGTGGAAATACAATCTCTGAGGAAGTCCCACCAGAGTAATAATTAAAGCAGATACTGAAGACTGACAACCCCAGGTTGCTTTTGGGTCTCAGCTATTTCTGCTATGCCAATCCCAGCATCTCCTTTCCATAGAGAGTCCCAGTGTTTCAGGACCAAGTTCTGCCCTCCTTAACAGGAAGCAGAAGTAACCAGTAATGTTTCCTGTGGAATAGAAAGAAAGGCATTTCAGTTCTGAAGTATCAGGGAGGTTTTCACTTCCATCTTCCCAGGGTTGATGCAACCCTGGTCTCTGGCTGCTGTGAGCAACCCCTGAGACCCACTGTCAGCCCCACTCTGCCAAGAAAACCCATCAGCAGCATTCATGGTAACACTGACAGACAGCAGGGCCTAGCTCTGAAGTCCTCTTTGCAAGAGACCCTCAGGACAAGGAGCAGGCCACATGGGAGAGAACAAGGATGGCTTTGTGGGTGCACAGCAGCTGCCTGCCCATGCAAAACTATGGGGTCCCTGTTGCCAGGTTGTCCTGGATGGATGCTCTGCCAGGCTCAAGTCCAAGGAGGCTTTTAGGCTGTGCCAGTCGTGCTGCTCCTGTAGCCCTAAAGGAGTTGGTTGGATATCTATATTTAGTTGTCCTCGCTTCCTTCCCTCCTTGACATTTATGAATTTTAGATATCTTTCCTGCTGGGCCTCTGAAGGGAGCCTTGGAGGAACGTGTGGTGGCCCCAGGGCTGCACCAGGGACCTCACACAGGGATGGGGCTCTGTCCTGGCTGCTGGACTGCGGATGCTGGCCCTGCCGTGGGGTGCTCAGGTACCTTGTGTGTTGCAGTGGTACCCTCCGGCCTCTACAGGCACAGGAGCTGCCACCACCTCTGCAGCGGCCGGAGGAAGGGAGGGAAAGGGAAGAAGGGATGACCCGGGGCAGCTGGAAAAACTGGGATTCCAAGGGACCAGGGAGGTGCGCTTAAAGCACATGGCAACTTACAAATGAGACAGACAGCACTGCCTGGAGCCAACAGTGTGTGATCAGAGACTAAGCCCTGCTGCAGCACTGGTGGGATGGGACACCCTGCAGACCCCTCCATCACTCCTCGTGCCAGGACAGGGTCCAACTCCCATCCTCCTCACCAAGCTCTGCCTCAGTAACACACTGGGTAATGCACTCCTTTCTCCTGCTTAATATCCCAGGCTCCTTAAATAGCTCTGAATCTAACTGAGTGGTGGATAAACATTAGTTTCACAGCCCACAAAGCAGAACTGCGGCTACTGCCAGTCTAGACATAATGAGTTCCTCCCAGGACCCCTGGGAGCGCTTAGAGTGGGCTCTTCTTTACCCAAGCTGCCAGTCAAGCCGGTGCCAGGGGGGAAGCAGCGCCGTTAATCTGCTTCCCACCATCCCAGCCATAGCAGAAATCCCTTCGAGCATGGAACAGTTTTACTTTAATGTACAGGCCCCCCGGCACATGGATGGGAGCAGCGTGAGCCACCTGCCTGCCAGCTCCTGCTGCCTGCCCACCACCAGTCCTGGCCATGGGAGCTTCCATATGGGACAAGGAGCAGGACAAAGCGGGGTGAAGCAGACCTTGAGGGAAAAGATGCACTTGTTTTACAGCTCAAGTGCATGGCACAGCTTCCCCTTCCGAGAAACACCAGCTCCTGGAGGAGACATGAGGGGAATCACAGGTAGCATTCACCAAATTGTCTTCCCTGGATCTCTTCCCAGAACACAGTGGACATATGAGATGGAAAAAAGGGAGAGTGCCACTGCCAGGTCCTTTCCAGCAGATCCATGCACTGATTGCCAAACTCAAACCACATGTCAGCCCATCCTCCATGCCAGCAGAGCAGTGAAACGCTCGGAGCCTCTGATCCGCAGGGATGGGCAGGGAGCCAAGCATGGACTTTTCCATCCTTAACCTCCAAGAAGATGGACACCTGTAACTCTCCTCTCTGCCAGGCTGTATTTAGCAGCTGTAATTATACCCTTTCAAAGTCTATATAAATAACTGGAATTCCGGGTAAAATGTTGGGTTGCTTGATTTACATCCCCAGTGAGTCAAGAAGGTTGCAAGAAGGATAAATCACTGCAGAAGTGCTCACTCAGAAGATCTGAGAGGAAGAGGGAGCAACTTTTGCCCTCCACCCCCCCACCCCCCGCTCTTCCATTACTCATGCTTGTTTATAAAGCGGCTGAGATAGTGCTGGCATTAAATAAACACTGTGCGATTACCCGAGCATTTCATCACTGTCCTAAGTGCCCATGGAGAGTTGCGGGAAGGAGCCACTTGTTTTTCCTGCCTTCTGCTTTCAGGCTACCAAGGACCACGAAGGCCCATAAAGGAGGCTGATGATGCTGAGGGTCTCCATCCTCTCACCCCTGCAGCCTTCCTGCCTCGATCTGCTGCCTCGGGGTAGCAGGACCCAGTGAGAGCTGGGGAATGAGCTTCAGTTTCCCCAAACCCTCCAGGCCATGGGCTCCCGGGGAATTTCTTTCCTGGCTTTTAGGGATCCAGTGCACAATTTGGAAGTGGCTGTAGGCAGAGATGCAGTGCTATCTGCAGTGTCTTTGGACAGCAGGCTGCATGGCAGGGTGTGCAATGGTAGATGGACGAGCCTGTCCTGGATGTTTTTCAAGTGGAGATTAACCGCTGAGTAGGTTCTTTTATTTAAGATACCATATGTCTCTTCCTTCTAAATATCTCCTCCATCAGATTCCACTGTGATTCCCACTCTGCCTTCAACCCTGTCTTGGAGACAGTATTGCAAACACTTCATAAAACCCTGTTAGATGCGAGATGGAAAATGCTCTGAAGGCCCTTTCTGTCCATTCCCCTGTGTACATCACACCAGAATGCTCATGCAGTCACTTTGCTCTTGCTCAGCGCCCCGCGGCATTCCCGGGGGGTGGATGCCATTCCTGGGTGTAGGGCAAAGTGATGGATTGACTTCCATTACACCGCATCTCTTGTCTGCCTGCACAAAGGGCTAGCAGTGCTGCCCCTTTCCCCCACTGTGAGCTTGAATATATCAAGGATTGTGAGGCACTTAGTACTATGTAAATGGGAGACCTATCAGCTGTGCCTCAGATAAATGAATTTCACTTAGATTGATGGGTGTGAAGCACTTCCAAAATTAGGCCTATTCTTCTTAAATCAAACAGTTTCCCCAAGCCAGTTCAGCTCCATTGATGTAGAGGAAGTCATCAAGTTGCGATTCATCACCGGGTTCAATCAGAGACCTTCAACGCACTGACCCACTGTGCGCTTCCTTCCCTTGGCAGAGAGCGTCAGCATGTGGCCAGGAGCGCGAGGAGCAGGACCCTTCAGCGGCGTGCATGGGGCCACCAAGGCTGGGTCTGCAAGCTCCTGATGGCACCAAAACCACCTCAGGTGTCTTCCATGGCGGCTGGAGAACATCCTTACAGTGTTTAGGTATCAGCAGATTCTAACTACAAACCACTGCTTCCCTCAGCCTTTGCCTGAGCAGCCATGCTCTCGCAGCTGAATTGGAAACAAATCCAAGTCCAGTATCTCCAAAATCCCTGCCTCGCTCCCACAGGTCTCCTGCAAGCTCTGCTGCAGGGCTGGAGCTATTCCTAGGGATTAGGGCTGGAAAAGCAGCCCACAGCAACCCACGTGCTTGCTCCGATGCTCACACCTAACTGTATTTATGCCATTAAATGCTCTATAACACACAGATAACATCATAAACCCCGTTTCATTCTGTTAGCAAACAGCAAATCCCTCTCATGCCTCGGAGCATCGCCATCGCCATGCAGCATGCCAGGTAACCCCGGAGTAATCCCTGCCGTGCCGGTACTACATCAGCCTGATGATGGGGCTGTGCCCCTCCTGACCCCGGGGCTGCCTGAGTGGGACCGGGGCTGGAATTTCTCCTCTCCTCTTCCCAAACCCGGGCACCTCCTAAGGACAAGTATGTGCCTGGTGTTTATGCATGGAGGAGCTCAGCTCTCTCCAACTTTTTAACTGCAGATAATCAACAAAGCTGGGCAAATAATTTAGTGCGTGTAATTTATTCTATGAATTTTGATTCTTTGCCCACGAGCAGCTTGTGCTGCTCACAAAGGTATTGGTCTTGTGAAATTATGCAGGGGAGCTGCTGCCGTGGCCTGGAGCTCGTTGAGCCGGCTGGCAGCGAGCGCCCGACACCCTGAGCATCGCAATGCTGGCTCCTTCCTGGCTCCCATTAGGTGCTCACTCACATGGTATTGCTTCTGCTGATAGCCTGGAGAAACCTAACCTTTGAGGGCATCTCCTACGGGCAGAGCATTGCTAATAGAAACCTCAGCTGCACTTCTGGGACAGCTGTGCCTGAACTGGGCATTTGAAAGGTAGGTGCGACAACCGCTTAGCTGAGTGACTGTCGAAATGCAGTCGCATCATCCATATGTTTGTATCAAACTGCCCCATGCTGTCATTAAACGAGACTAAATATACCTCAGAGCAGCAGTAAGCACAGCTGTGCTGCTTCTCCCCTCTGGCACAGGCAGGAGAGGCTGCAGCAGCCTCACACATAACCGCAGTGCCAGCTCCAAGCTTGCCTGGAATTCAGATATTGAAGCTGTGAGCTACCCCACGTCTGCTTTGAGCTGGTTTTGCTGCATGATGCCTGCCTCTGAGCCATGACCTATGCCCTGCGCCTCTCCAGTGTGCCTGTGTTCCCGTGAGAAAGTGCTTATGTGCCTGCTATCAAACACAGGGCTCCCTGGTTTGGGAAAACAGCTCTCACCATCACAGGTTGCTGCTCCAAACCTATGCTCTGACTGCAGTGCCCAGTGGTGCTCAGCAGCATCTTCACATGCGACAGGCAGCAGAGTAGCTGCTGGAACGTTCATTAGCGCTTCTTCCTGGTGGGAGTTAACTTGTTTGTGAGCAGAACTGCATCAGTGTGTGACCGTAAATCACCTCCTGGCTCCGTACTCATACCTGGATGCTTGCCACTGCCAGTGGCGAGGAGTTCGAGCGCTGTCACTCCACCGATGCCCTCCATCCCCTCCTTTTATCTCTTACACTTGTTGTTTGCAGTGAGAGCTCCGGCCCTTCCAGTTAGATGTGCCTGCCAAGAAAAACACTGATTTTTACCTTCCACCTACCTTCAGTTATCTGATTAATTTGATTGAAGGAGCAGGGAATTAAGCTTTTCTTCCTTTTTTTAACCTGAATGTAGAAACATTCATGTAGAAAAGTACTGTTAGACCTGTTAGTGGCTGTTAGATCTGTCTCGTGACCAAGACAGCTTTCAAATGTGTTTTAGCCTGACTTGGCATGCTGGCTTTTAGAAGCCAACTGGAGGAGTGAACTAATGCCAGGTCTTAATGAATAATGTTCGAATCTAACTTCCATTTTCAAACACGTCCATACATTCAAGAATGAGTCACAAGGTGTTTGTTGTGCGGTGGGAGAACAGACAAGCTGGGCAGGGTATTTTTATGTGTTTGTGAATCATTGTATATGATATTTCCCTCCACTGTGCCTCTCTGTCCTAGCAGTTTGCTGCAGTGAAATCCATTCAGCTGCACTGGAAATGTAGGCACTTTATAGAAAATCTTTAATAGCGCCAGCACAAATGGATGGCTCTTATTTCCTCCCCGCAAAGTGGCAATTTGCAAAACCACTGCTAACAAATATTTACTCTCCTCCCCCAAGCCTTTACCTAAGGAGCGATGGAGCTGCCTCCCAGCAGGGACACACAGAGCTCTATGCCAGACACGCAGGGGACCGTGGGCACGAGTGGCATGGGGGTGCAGAGCCCTGCAGCTCTGACCTGCACAGATCCATATGGAAACACGCTCGCTGGAGCCCGTAAACATGGCATGTGAACACATGGCTGCACAGGTGCCAGCGTCTACACAGACACATATGGGAGAGGCAGGGAAGCGCGCGGATCCTTTCCAAGTCTTCCCGTCCTGGCTGCCAGGCCTGTTTGTTTTCTGGTACGCTCGTCTTGCTGGAATTTTTAACATATAATTAGTTGAACCAGCTGCTTCGCTTTGCAAAGGGACGCTCAGTTTTGCCTCACTTTACATGGGTCTCCACCTTCAGCAGGATCCGGCCGACTGTGCATCCAGTCCCCCCAGTGCCTGGCTTGGGGATGCGCTGGCAGCTGTGGTCGTTGCATGAGCAGTACCAGCCAAGCTGCCCCGAGCATCAACCTGGGCTGGGATCACAGCACAGCCCAGAGCTGCCATATATCTCTTCTTCATCCCTCTCGCTTGAACTGGAGCTGAGAGCGACCTTATGCTCTACAGATTGTCCTCCTGTAGAAATAGAAGGACAACCAGAGGACTCACCTGGTAGAAGACAGATTTCTACCCAGTCATGGAAGGGCACAGACCTCCCCCCGCTGCAGCAAGGCAATTCTCACTGCACGAAACATAATCTCTCCCTGTCTGCATGAAAGATGCTGCATTTTCACCATGGTGGTGCTCAGAACCACCCCCCAGAGAACCCCCTGCTGCTAAAGGGAGGCTGCATCCCACATGGGGTGGGCACAGGGCAGAGGGGCTGCTCCCCTCCTGAATGACTTGCCCCTGGCTGAGGTCAGCACCAGACACCGGCCCCATTATGGCAGCTGCAGAGGATCCTATTGACTTCAGGGACCTGGGATTGCAGCCTGATTATCGGCACCGCTCATGAAAACACTTCTGAGGCATTTGCTTGTGGAAAAGGGCAGATTGCCTCAAATGTCAGGTGTCAGTAAAGCCTTTCTGCATCCCCGGTGGACTCCCCTCTCCAGCTTCAAACGACACAAAAGCACCCTACGCGATTCTATTCACACCAGATGCCATCTCCTACCTTTCAAGCCAAGAGGAGTTTGCCTGTAAAAAGATCCGTGAACTTCTTCCCGATCGTTTGCATCTCTCCTTTTCCTCCCAGGAAATGAATTTTTAATTGTTCTTATTCTTCCCCATCACCTTTGAAGTGCATTCACTTCTTCATTGAAAGTCCCAGATAGAACAACATTGAAAAGTTTTCCATTTTCAAATCTATCGCTTCTGACACAAACAAACAAAGCCCGAACATGTTTAATGAAACAGTTTGGGCTTTCAAAATGAACGCTGTTGTTTTGATCAAAAAGCCATTCGTAGCTCCAATCCCGAGGACGTTTTCCTTAAACCCATTTAATCCGTCTCTAACAATCTCTTTGCAGCGAGAGGTGCAACACGCACTTGCTTGCCAGCCTGGATTTGCTTCCCCCTCATTAGAGCTGCCAGAGGTGAGACCTGGGCTTGAGGGGGAGTGAAGATGCTCCTGGGAATGCGGTGCCAGTCGCAGGTGGGTGCTCCAGTACAAGAACATCAGCAGAGCGCGACATGTGGTACCTAACAAAGAACCATACGTTTTGCTTCCATTTCCCTCCTCTGGTAGTCAGGGAATAAAACTTCATGTTTCCTGCCCCACACATCCCAGTCACTGCATGGCCAAACCCCCACAGCAACATCAGTCCTGGGTGTGCATCCCAGGGCATCTAGCACCAGGTATGGTCAACAGCCCTTGTCTTTATGAGCTCAAACTTCATTTCTATCAGGCAGTGCCTGCAAAATCGCTGTCCATGCAGTTGCTCCTGCCAGCAAACTCATTAGCAGAGATATCCTTTGGGAGCGAGCGCACAGGAGAGATGAACCAGCCACCCAGGCACCACCACTGTGGCTCCTGGGTACAGCAGCAGCTTCACTCACATACCTCTGCCTGCCTGGCACACTGGGCGATGCCCACACCATCAGCCCCAGACAGAAAGCAAGGCAAGGCCAGGAGCCTGCAGCGCTTTGCAGCTCTCACCCTTACTGACAGTCAGTGACTGCTGCGGGGATGCACCGTGATCCATCCCAGCACCTTGGGGTTAGAGTGGTCGCAGTCCAAGGTGGTGCCTGAGGCTGTTTGCTGTGTTGCTGCAGGGCTACATGCAGTAGTAACTCCTCCAGCACGGTTACATTTCGAAGCACCTGGCCAGAAGCAGGAAGAAAGAGCATTAAAGTCCAGTGGAAACGAAGCCAAGAGGGTTTGGCAGGTCTGACTTTTGAGAGGAAGGAACTTAACAGAAAGGCCTGTAAAAGAGGGAAGGGGCAGAGGGAGGCGCGGAGAATGCAGGGAAGCTGGGGAATAATCGCAGTAATAAACCTAGTATTATTTATAAATTGCTCCCTCACGGGCTCGGAGGGACCCAGCAGGCAGTTAAAGCATGATAACAATAAACAAGAGTAATTAAAACCTCATAAAACTCGTCATAGGAAAGGGAAGCAAAAGATTCTAAAGCTCCTGAAACCCTGCAGAGGACATAAAAAAAAGGCAAGGGGGAAAACTTATCTGAAGTTGACCGAATATATATCACATGCAGTAATGAGTTTCTGCAGAGCAAAAGAGACAGAGAGAGGCTTAGACTGGAAAGAGCCACGAAGTGAGGAACCCGGGGTCCCTCCAGCCCTGAGAGCCCTTGGAAAGCACCATTCCTGCTCCCTGACATCCCTCACTTTCAGCAGTCTCTAATCTGCTGGTTTTCCCCTGAGCATCAGATTGCATTCCAGGAACCAGACCCAAAGCCAGCAGGATGCCTTGCAGTGACATCGTCTTTGTAGGCCATGTCACGGTGGCCCCAGTTCCACACAGATCAGGCTGGGGAAGGATAACGCCTCCTGATTAGGATGGGAAAGACAAGCACAAGCTCTTGCTCTCTTCCCGAGCATGTTTGTGCATGTACGTGTGCTCAGATCCTGCTTGTAAATTCTGCAGAGACAGGACTCGAGATCAGGGGAGTCTAAAATGCAGCATGACTGCAGCACATCCAACCGGGAGCGCGCCGGAACGCCTCTGACAACTTACACCAATTATACACCAGTTATTTGTCACATCGGGGAGCTCATCAGTTTGTGTTTCAGCAGGAGGCGATGTCTGAAAATGAGATGGAGGTGGGAAAGCAGGGCAGGCTGACGGTGAACAGGGGTCCTGTTTGCATGCCCTCACCCAGCACCGGCTCTCCTGTGCCCCGGGATGATGCTCCATAAATACACATGCAGCATGGCAGTGGGGTCTCGCTGCATTTTGACATTTATTATATACTGAAATAACTCAGAGGGATTTCTGCACAGTGTCATGATGAGAGTGCTCGGTAACGGGTAAGGAAACAAAGCTGGAGCTACTGCACCTGAGGTTTCATAGTTGGAGAAATGTGATCTTAGCAAAACCAGTCTGCTCTAATGACGTTATCTGTAGAGCAAAAGCTTCTTGCCCCATTTAAGCCAATGGTGGAGGATGTTTGCAAGGAGAGGACTCTCAGGAAAGATTGTTTACTGACAGGGGAAGGGTCACCCAGACCAAGCACACTGCTGTGTGCTTCTGCTGCACTGAAACCTCCCCACCCTCTGATCGGCTGAGCATCAGGGATGGGGAGGCCAGCAGGAAAACACTGTCCTGAGAATGGAGTGCAAGCACAGGGAGAACATTCACTCCACCGGGCAGCCCAAATGGCTCCGTTGGAGCTATCCCCTTTCAGACCATGGTGGCTTCAAGTCACGGATGCCACATGCTCAGTGTAATTACATAGATCTCGTGAGTGGCCCACGCTGCCAGCTCATGCCAGCAGAGCAGCGTGCCCTGCTTCAGAGGGAGATAAAGGTGTGCCTGCTCATAGAGCCAGCTTGTTGCTGCTGGGGGAACCCTTTGACCTTGGCAGCCACTGGCTGATCAGCCCTCTGCCTCCTCTGCACGCTTACAAATGTTGTTATTGATCACAAATTAGGCAGCTCCTGTTTAAATCCGGCTCCAGTTAACTTGGTGACCTCAGGGCAATGCTGAGCCTGCACCTGACGACGTGCCGGGTCAGGACACATGCTCCTGCCAGTGCTCTCCATCCCTGAGCAATCCCATGCTCTCCCACACTGCTACAACAGGGAGCATGTGCCTCGTGTTTTCTTCATTCAGTCAGGGTGGATGCCCTCTACACCCTTCCTCCCGAGCAAAGCTATGCCACTTTTGCCCCATGCAGGGAGAGCCGATGGAAAGCAGGATGTTTCCAGATGAACCCTTCCCTCCCAGTGCACACAGACAAGCTGCTGTTGAGGGTTTTCATTTCCTCTGCCACAGAGCAGCCGCGTGCCTTTTTATACAGAGCTCCTTTAAAGACTTTGGGAAGCAATTCCAGCCATTTCTATGGGTGCAGGGACACAATGGAAGGCTTTCAGAGCACGCTTTGTGGCAGCGAAGGTTCAATTCTTGCAGCCGCATTCACCAAGCTCTCTGTGCTTCAGCATCCCTCCCACTTCTTATTTCCTAGAAGCTGAATGACTCCCAGCGCCTTCCTGTGGCTTTTCTCTCGCGAAGCACTTTGGGTTGAGGAGCAGAATCAAACCCAGAGTCACCAGAAGCCCCCAGCACAAGGCAGACAAACGGGGGGAGCAGGGAGCACTCCGCTCCTGCGCCAGGAGGAGCGGGTGCCCAGCACACACAGCACCCAACAGCAGAAAGCCTCCGCCGAGCTATTTTTAGTTCTACCATTGCAGAACAAGCAGCAGCTCCGGGCTCTGCTCTTCCTTCCTTTCCTCTCCCCTCTCACATCGCTCCTCCAGAGCCAGAGCAGAGGCGGATGTGGGGAGGGAGGGGTCTGGCTCCCGCGGCACAGTGAGTCCCCATCCTGTACCTGGGCACTGATTCAAGTCTCCTTGCCATTGGAAGTGGCATTGCTTATGCAGAGCTGCATTGCCTACTTCACAGCTTTGGACTGGCCTCTGAAGTGGCAGAGACACTTGGGCATGAAACAAGCCTACACAGAAAATAAATTGTATTGCATTTAAATATTTCTTAAGTCATTTAAATGTATTTAAGTCTTAATTCATCTTCTCAAAGTTCCTTTTCACTGCACTAATGTGACGTGTTTGACAGAAAGATGAATTACATTATTAAAGAGTCTCTCTGGCAAATTTCTGTAATAAAATCTCCCTTCCCCCCCCCCGCTCCTCTCCTGCAGACACACGGACCTTTTGCTTCCTTCATCTTCGCAAATTATTCCTGGGTTTCTGCAAGGGGCTCCAGGACAGCTCCTGGATCCTTCCCTTCTCCTTCCCTTGCAGGTAATGTAACCTCGTGTGCCCACAGAATGCCATGGGAGAGGATCCGACCGAGCAATGCTCAGTGCCCTGGGCAAGTGGAACCTCTGCACGCATGGAACCCTCCTCATCCTCACCAGCAGCAGCCTCAGCCAGTGGTATGAATGCACCGGGGCTGCTCAGGCTGAGCCTCGCCTTCCTCCATGCCAGCCCCACGCACAGACACCCTCTGGATTTATGCCTTGCTTCCCCATTGCACCTTGATTTATCCCCTCCGGCATGCCGGAGAAGTCACACACATTAATCATCCTGACTTCTAAATTGTCTCCCCTAAATCATTCTCCAAGCTGGAGCCATTTCCTGAAAGCACTGGCCAGGCCCTCTCTGCCAGACACGGCATCCCGCCAGGGATGAGGGGGCTCACACAATGGCCCCAGTGTGGTCCCGGAGGTCTGGCCACGGTCAGGATCCACCACGAGCTGCGCTGGGATGTGTGGATTGGGAATGCTGAGTGCTGGTCGACATAAAGTTAGCCTTTAGGAAGCCAGGCAAATGTGTGAAGAGAAACTCCAGGCTCAGTTGTGTGCCTGATATGAAATACTGAGGATGTGGCTCAGAACAGAGCGCTTTGACTTGGCCAAGCAAAAGGCACCACAGACCTTGAATAACAGCTGGATGAAGCGAGGCAGCAGCTTTGGCGCTAGGGATGCTCTCCTGCCTCCCTCCTGCCCCAGCGCCTCGTGTTCCAGGCATGTGAGGAGCTGCACTGGCCAGGCTTTTGCCTTTGCAAGAGTTGCTCTTTGCCCTGAACAGGAAGGATTTGGCTGACTTCATCTTCCAACCCCTGCACACAGAAGAAAGGAGAATAAAAGCCTGTCACGACCTCACCTGCCTGACCTCAATCACCAGGGGCAGGCTGCAGGCTCAAACACACCTGGGATGCTCACCCAGGACATGGAGCAGCAGCCAAGGAGCTGGTTGGGATGAGGGTGAGGGGCTGCAGCTGAGGACTGGGAACTGTACAAGCAGCTTGGCAAGAGCAAAGTTTTGGGTTCGTTCCGTGGAGGGTCTTGGCACGGGAATCCCACCACGCAGGGGGAAGGCGGGAGGTTGACCCCCTCTGCAGAAGCATCTTGCATCAAAGAAGAGATCTGCTCTCTGGCTGGTTAGACTCTCCAAAGCTTCAGTGATCTGCCCAGATTAGTCCTCAACAAGCTGAATTTCTGCTCCAGGTACTGCAGCTGCTCCTCACTGAATAAAACATGCCGTTCACACTGCTGTGCCCCGCAGACCAGCTCCAGCAATTCTGTTATTTCTCTTGCTATTCAGGCACACATTTTTTTGGCAAATGCCTGCAAAGAGGCTCACTGCTTGTTGCTCCTCTCGGGTTATTTCATGCAGGGAACTATGCTGCTGTTGTCAGGGGCCTCCACCATCACTTGCACTGGAGATGTGCAGTGCTGGATGCAGCATCTGCACTGGGAATAACACCATGAGCCCCCTGAGCAATGGGCAGATCCTCCTCTGCTCACCTGAGCCAGCAGTAGCATCTGTCAGAGGGACGCACATGGAGTAGCACAGAGATGGGACTGCTGCTCTTCACAGGTTGTCCCACTCAAATCACTGCCTGGAGATTCCAGGCTTTGGGGTGAGGCAGCAGCAAAGCCGCGGCCAGGCTCGAGGCTGCTCATCTCCATGGCTGTTGTTGCCAGTTCAATGTTATCTACCAGGCAGGGATTTTCTGCCTGTTATATTTGGTCCAAGCTTTCTGATCAGAGCCTCCCTGGTTGCCATCCTCATGTACTTACAGGCACTTGTGATCAGAATGGATGGTTTCTGTTCTGTGCTGAAGTTCTTAATAGAAACACGGAATTCAAGTGAGGACAATGGCAATGCAGCTGTAATTCAACATCACTCCTGGATGGGGTGGGTATTCCAGCAGCCCCTGCCCATGTGTCACCACATTCATTCCCAGCTGTGTTTGCACTTGCACGTGCCCCCAGGCAAACACAATCCCCATCCTCCCAACTTGCCAGGGAGCTCCGAACCCCTCCACAGTGATACAGCAAGAGAGAAGCTTCTTATAAACATGTAGAGATCTGAGTTTGGCATCTGCTCCCATAATGATATAGCAGATCGTTACAACTTGTGACATCCCACTATAAACAGAAGGCTGTAACACCCTGTAATTTCACTAGCTGGATCAGGTACTCGTGTGCTTCACATAATCCAAAAGATAGTGGGTTTCAGGCTGAGTCTTCCCTTTCCTTTCCCTTTTTTTTTGCTTGCTTTCCTTGCCTTCCCTTCTGGTTGACATGGTTACGGGATCCCGAGGATGGGGTAATAGGACAGAACACACATGTTTGGGTAGGCTCAGAAACCCCCCAGTGCCTCCTGGAAAACTGCAAGCAGCACGATGCTCACAATGCAGCTGCTTTGTCTCCCTCGTGTCTAGCCCTCTCTTTCTTCTTTCCAGTGAGGTATTTACAGGGAGATGTCACTTCCATTCCCAAAGCTTTCCACTTGCCTCAGCCCTTTCCCTGCCCAACCCCTTAACCCTCTGCTTGTGCCACCAGAATCACTTCTGCTGCAAGCCACAGCCGGGGCAAGGGAGATCCAGGGGGAAGTAATCAGCAGTGGGAGGGAGTGCTTACAGGAGCCAGCTAGGTGGAGGCAAAACTGCTCCTAAGTGGAATGTTTATCACAGATCTCCCGAGCACTGTCTGCAGCAGTGTAAGATCCTTCTCTCCCGGGGGGCCTCATAGAAGCTGTAAACACTCGGAATAGCTTTCAAGGCCAGGCTTATGATGGTTCAGCTCTTCAGAAAATATATGCTAATGTGCAGCGCCGTCACCATCCGGGAGACCTCGCTGCAGATGCTTTTGTGGCTACGAAGAAGAGAGTTCTGATTGCTGGTATCTTGCTAAAAGTTAAATTCATCCAGGCTTTGGAACACACTGGGAGCGTTTGGAAGCAGAAAACGCTTGTTAGTGGCTCCCATCCACCATATCCCTGCTCCAGGATTGGTTTAAAGACTACAGATGAAGATTCCCAAGAGCTCTAGACACAGCTGGGAGTCACTGGGAATGGGATGCTGTGCTGCACTGCATCCCTCCAGCAGCAGTCAGCCAGCATGCCGCACACTGCCATGGCTTGTGCCCCATGTGCGCTGGGCAACAGCATCAGTGCTTCCAGCCTGCAGAGTTGGGATCTGTTTTCATCAGCTTTCTCTTTCACATCCATGGAGCTCAGGCTTTAACCTTCCGAGTCTTACAGAAAGCTTGTGTGCGCAGAAAGAGGAGCAGGTTCTGCAGCTCGTGCCTCCTTGCTCATCTCCTGGAGAGTTTTGTACCTTGTCATCAGCTCTGACATGCAACAAAATGGAAACAAGGCTATTTAAAGGTTCCTGTAGAGTAGGGTGCTTAAAAAAACCATGCTCAAGTGTAAATGTCAATGGGACTATGACTGTAATGCAGGCACATACTAAGCCATTTTACTTAATTGAGGCTGAAGGCACTGAAAGGGAAAAAAGGAATCAATCAGGGAGACACGCAAATGGAAGCAGCGGAGCCCCAGCACATTCACTGTGCCTGCTCCAGCACAAGGTTGTTTAAGGTGGCTTGACGCATCAGAGCAGGCATTCATGGGTTGCTTTTAAATCACGAGTGAAGGAGCCAAGAATGCTGGATCCAATGGGAGAGCCAGGCTGGAGCCACTGCAGAGGCAAGGCAGCCGTGGCTGCTGGGATTATCCTGGAGGAATCCAGAGCAGGAGCCCAAAGTCTGAACCATCTTCCTGCCTGAGATGGGTTTGCAGCTCCCCTTGGTGGAAGGAAATGAGGGGACAAGGGAGAACCAGCCCAAGAGTCACAGAAGGAGCTTTAAGGTCCTGTGGAAAGAGAAGTTCTCCCTCTTCTCAAAAGCTTCTCAGAAGTGATTTTGCCAATCCAGAAGCTCACAGCGTTTGGGATGCTTCAAGCAATCTTGAGCATGGGATGTTGTTTGTGGCCATCTCGGTACAATGGTTTCTGCAGTAACAGAACTCTCTCATCCCAGGGGAAAAGAATGGTGCTGAGCTTACACAGAAACCCAGCTCCTCCAGGAACCACTGGTGGGGGTCCCCTCTCTGGTCCCATCCTGTTCTGGGGGAACCAGGGCTCCAAATTAGCCCTGAAATTCCTCTCTCCTGTTCTTCTGAAGCGTCCTTTGCTTTCAAACTGTGCTTATCGTGCATGATTGATATTTGACATTACGCTGTACCGGGAACACGCACAACATCTCTCCGCTGGGATGCAACACTCTTTCAGCAAGCACATCCATCAGAGCTGTGAGTGCCACCCCGGCGAGGGGCGACAGAGCGGCCATCCCAGGGGAGGGACCAAGGCTGGGCTCCATCAGGGATCTCGCTGCACATCTGTGGGCTGGGGCAGAAGCAGGGAGTTAAAGGTTCCCTTCCCAGGACTCCAGACAGGGCATCGCTGCCATCAGCCAGGCTGAAGGATGCTGCCTGTGCTCTGCCGCCCCGGGCTGCCTGTGCCATTGAAAGATGGCTGGGAAATCCTTGACCAGAGCGAGAGGAGAGGAGGGCTCGAGAGGAAGGAGGGACAGCAGACGGTCCTTGGTGGGTGGAGATAACAGAGGAAGTATTGATCCTCCTTTCCCTTTGCTGTCACTTCAGAGGCAATTGCTGGAAGACTCTGTTATCTTCCTGAGCCGCGTCTGAGTACGCATTGGGAAGAGCTGGGATATGATTCATTAAACAGTTCCTATAGACCCGAGGTGCAGGAAGTAAAATGAACTCAGCTAAATGAATCCAGGGTCTGACGCCCATCAATAAATGAGACCTCCCGGGCTCCAGCAGAGGAAAAGGCTCCCAAGATGTGCAGCTTCCCAGCACCATAGGGACACCACCCCAAGGGAAGGGGCTGGCCGCAGCAGCCTGCCATGCCTGAATCCAGCCCCTTGAGGACGTGGGAATGAACAGCTCTGCATCGATTTTTTGTTTAAGTTCCCATTTATTACCATGCTGTGGATAGAGATGAACTTTCCTGGCTTGGTATTTATTATTGTTTCATGTGCTTTCAAATGGAAACTGAAGGTGCTTAGACAAAGAGCTGATGCCTGACTGTGCTCCACCAAGAGGGAGGCTCTGCCCCTATTCCTGCATGTCTGGATCAGTGGGGATGAGCTGGCACCTCCTCCCTGGCAGCTCCTGCTCCCAAAGCAAGTCATTACCATGTGTTTCTGTGATGTCCTGTGGTGAAGCACTACATCCAAGTGATTGGGGATGCACCAGAGCAGCTTTGCTATCAGCTCTGCTGTAATAAGTACAACGCCCCGGACAGAGAGGAATTGCTCTTGACACTGGGATTATATCTCTGCCAACAGCATCAATATTCTATTAAAGATATGCGATAATATAACACTAATTACCAATTGAGGGGCCATTAAAGACAACCTACAAACACCACTTCGATCTCGCCTTCCAGATTAAAAACACCACAATGATTTCCTGCTCCTTGTACTCTGCTCCCGTGCTTTCAGTCCCCATGCATAATGCAGCAATGCAAATTGCCAGCAAACACCTTGGAGATTGCTGCCTTCACCTGCTGTCCAAGTGCAATGGCTTCCTAAGGCTGGACCCAGCCAGGAAGGAAACAAGTCATGTCGACAAGTTGAGAACAGCAGAGAGAAAAAGTCCTCTCCTATTTCCTTCCATTCAGCCGTGTGCTGGAAAGCAACATCACAAATGGCTGTGACTTAGCAAGGGAGGAAATCCCAAGCAGCGTGGGATGAACTGGGACCAGCGCAGCCTTGCAAAGCCTTTTGGTATCTCTTCGGTCAGTGGAACAAACACACTTGTCTTTCCATGCTCCTTCTCCATTCCCAATGGTCCCACTGGCACCAATTGCACAGGAAACAGTTCAGAAGCTGATTGCAATTGTGCTGGGCTGGAAGCCATGTGGAGGGGCAGAAGTCCAGTGCAGCATCCAAGGCCTTGAAGTGGCCTCTCCATGCAACACCTTAACAAAGGCCACAAACCCCGAGGGGGTCCAGGGACCCCCATGCTGCTGCTGCCCTGAGGCAGCACATTGTGATTCCCTGCCTCCATAAGGAGGATGACAGTGATTTATCACCCCTTTTGCCAAAGGAGCTGCAAGGCTCGAGTATCTCTAGAGCAGGGGCAAGCCAGCAAGGGTCTCCCCAGGCTTCTGGGCTTAAAGACATTTGTCTGATTTTAAAGATGGTTTTTGCCCTGGTTTTCTCCTATGGCTGTGGAGGGCAGGCAGCTTGTAACAGTGGTCACAAGGTTAATGAAATTGAAACCAAGAGTGTAAACAGCAAAAACCCCTCATTCCACAGGGAAAACCCGATCCTGCCATCCAGCCTCAGTGCCCAAAGCTGCAGAACGGTTTGCAAGATGAGGGCCTGAAAGACCAAAGCAGACCCCTGGGGTACCCTCACAGCACCAGCACAAGGCACCACACTTGGAATGGCAAGAATAACAAGAACGTTATGGCTAAAGGTATGGGTATACACAGAAACAGAGGGACCGGAGTGTGCCTTCTCCTCTCAGCCAGTGTTAGTGGCACGAGTCAGCCTAGAGCATCCTTCCCCAGAGTGCAGCTTAAATAAACCTCTAACTTGGGACCAAGGGAACATCTCCAGGACACTGACATGGGAGGTGACACGGGAGGTGATGTTGCCATCACCCCTCTGGGGCAGCCTCTACAGAGGGAACTCCCTGACCGTTTGTTTCCCATGTGCAGCAGCACCCACCAGCCATGCATTACTTTAATGAGACACAATAATATTCTGCCAGTTTTACAAGCTATAGATTGAAGCCACAAAGAGAAATCACCCAAACCTCCATATGATCAATCTTGTCAAAACACATTCATTTAATCCCTTACAAATGAAATGAAGACACATTTAAAATGTCATGCTTGGGTCTGGGAGCCAGGTCCCTACAGATCAGTCTGCCCAGATAAACCGTGTTACTGAGGAGCTATTTGACAGCAGCCGTGCCAAAAACACTTCTAAACTGTGCAGTCTTCATCTCAGATGGAAAAACCACGTGCTTTCTTTTTGTTCCCGATACCTTTCCATGTCTAAGCACCCACGCAGCAGGAGAGGATGGGTACACAGGTGTTGCACACGACTCATCGAGGACAATGCGGACACCCTCACACACAGTGAGGTCACTGCCCTCCAGCAACAGACGCATTAGGAAGCAAACAATGTGGGACCATTTCTGCAACACCCACAGACAGGGCTGACCCTGCAGCCCGATCAGAAGCATCAATTTGCTTTGCAGCACTGAGCAAAGCATGAGTCTTATCCAGCATCCTTCACCAGAGGTAACTTGTAGAGCATTCCCACACAATCCCAGCCAGCTGCCCAAAGGAACTTATGGCACATCCACAACACATACTCCCAGCTGCACCCCTAAGAACTTCCCCAATGGGACCAAGGCAATGGTCTGGCTGTTTTGGGATGAACACCCAGGTGCCCATTTAACAGAAAAGATGTGTGACAGGTATGACAATGGACAGGGATCAGTTGGGTTCTTTATTGGTTCTGAAGGTGCTTAGATTTAAAACAATTTGTTAGGCTCCCTGTGATTTACTGCCCTGCTGGAAAATGGGGCTGAGTATTGATTCTTTGCCTTTTCTATTGCAAATGGGTGTAATGTTTTATAGTGTGTCAGAATAATAGCAGCGGGCACTTTATCAATGTCAAATGTTAAAAATGATCAGCTATTGTGATGTAGGAGATTAAATATGAAAGCTTGATGGGTATATAAAAGCAAAATGGCAATAATAAAGGGATTTTTATGTTCAACTCGTTGCTCTCCCAAATCTACCTGGGGAGCTATTAGAATCAACTGCACTGATCAGTGACATATCACTATGGGTTAAAGGACAGGAAAGTGCTGGGTTTAACTCTCATGGAGGGGTCTTTGTGTGTTGCTCAACTGAGATGGGGACTGAAAGTTGAGCCCTGTCCTGGCCAGGACCCTTTGCAGAGCTTCTCATCCCCCTGGGCTGCACAATAGCACCGGAATATCCCTCAGGCATTGCATTGCCAAGCTGGAGCCCTGCTGGTTTTTAACCTCAAAGAGTGCGGATCTTTCCATGAGGATAACTTCAAGACTAAGTAATCCTTAAGCATTTAAAATGTGAAGCATGAGCATCTGTCAAACAGCCCTATTTACCAAGCAAACCCAAGGAATCCAGCCGTTTTCAGCTGCCTGCCAAGTGAGCCGTGGGAGAGGCAGTCACAGGGACAGAAGAAGCTGCTTCAGGAGCAGAGGAGAGCTTCCCACAGCACAAGACCAATATGCAAACCCTGAGAGGAGCCTGGACCCAGTGAGCACTGAAGAGCTCCTCTTTGTGCCCCATGCCATGCTCACCTCCTGGGCTTGCTCGCTGCCCTGTTCTCATCCATAATGCTTCCTCTCCGCTCCTGTACTTTCTCCAGCACACAAAGCCCCTGTACCCCCAGCATCAGCCCTTTTATAGCCCTGGAAGGCCCTAATTCCTGACAGCCTCTGCAAATCCCCACTCATAGCCAACAGCTGTGCTTCTGCCCTTCACTCCTTTCCACCACTTCGGTTCCTGTGGGCCCCTCCAGTGCTCTCAGTCACAGCCATTTGGCTGCTGAGGGTCACAATCGTCTGGTCAGGTGAAAAAGACAGGTTCTCCCCAGTGGAAGCCACACACTGGAGCAGTTTGCTCCAGAGCCAGGTAATGGGCATAGGCAGCATTTGAAACCAGAGCAAGATAAGAGGGCAAAGAGGATGGTGCTGCAGTGCCCATCATGGCCCGTCTCCCTGCACAGCAGCACGTTTAAACACTGATCGCTGGTGGAGTGATGAGTTTCTGGGATGGAAGCCAAGCTCCAAGCTCCCTGGCCCAGGAGGAGCCCCACAAAGTTGATTGCTGACAGTGTCACGTTCACTGCAGACAGGAGATGCTCCCTTAGTGCATCCTCCCGGCTCCCCGCTGGGAATCAGATGCTGTGGCTGCTTTAGATCTGTCCCTCACGGGAAAACCAGCCAGGAAGAGGAAGGAGAACTCTCAGAACTCCATCAGTGGAGACAACTTCCATGAGTAACCATTAATCATCTCACCGATACCTTAATACAAAGGAAGAGGGAAAACTAGAAAAGGCCACTCACTCTTGAAGCCTGGATGCCAATTAATGGTCTTGAGTTGTCATAAGCAAGAGAAGGAAAAAAAAGCAGAGGCAGGACAAGTGTTCTGCTAATTACCTAAACACTTTATTAACCAGCACTAATTAAAGCAGTTCTTGGAGGCTGACAAATGGCTGGAATTACTCAATTTAGAAGTTAGTTTTGACTCCGTTAATTTATACAGCACGGAGAAGTTACAGGGGGGAAATATCTTTCAACTAATGTTTTTTTATTAAAGCTGACAGCAATAATTAGTTATTTGCTACTAACGGGGCAGCCCCCAGAGGGAAATTCACCGAGATGGATGGCTTGGGCTGATGCCAGCAGTAATTGCTCTGAGCTTGGTCAGATGCTGTCAGGCTGACCCGAGCAGAGCCTTCGGTCCCTGCCTCCAGGCGCCCTGGCCATGGTGCCAGGAAGGGCTTCAGCAATAGAAGTGATGCTCTGGAGCCAGAGCTGCTGAACCCCAAGTTTGTCAGGAGCAGCAGCCACTCTGTTTCTCAGCACACAGAGCTGGAAGTCAGGAATTGCAGCCACGGAGTAGCTGGGAGCCACTTGCTGCAAACATTCCACAGTCAAACCCCACTCATTTTTGTCCAGAAAATAGCTGACCATCTTTGCCAAGGGCCATTGTGAAAAGTGTTGGGCCTGAATGTAAAGCTACGCCCACAAAGAGAAGAGGGTTTAATGCTGAGCAGTTACCACTGGCTTTGACACTGTTGTTTCTCACCAATCCCCAGCCTCTGGAGTCAACCGGCTACAGCTCTTCCTAAAAGTAGGTTTCTAGTTTACACGCACACAGAAAAAGCCCTGAACACAGGAAACTAATGAGCTCTGTGCATTCAGAAATCAGAATGCAGAGAAAGAGGATCCAGACTTTCTTTTCATCTCCCTTTTTTTGAGCTTGACGTATAATTTTGGATGCTTGGGTTGTCAATACCTTTTGTTTCTCATCCCTCCCATAAACTGCAAATGATCCAATTATAGAGTGAATGGAACAGAAAAGGGGGAAAGCAAGAGAAATGGAATAATCTGTGGGGAAAAGAAAGTACCTGAGATGAAAAGCTGATGAAAGGACAAATACAAAATGGCACAGATGAAGTGGAGGGTACTTGGAGTTAGACGAAGAAGGGAGGGCAAGCCGAGGGTGAAAGCATCAGCATGGACCCACACGGCCCCAGCCAATCGCATCCCTGACCTTTCCTCTCTTTGCCTTCTTCACTCCTGCTCCTCCAGACACAAAGAGGAGGCACATTCCTGCAGCAGCTCCGGGGACTCGCAGTGCTCTGGATAAATGGAGCCACGAGCCCCTGTGCATTTGCTATCATCAGGTCCCAGCGTGCAGCGCTTGGCTCGGCTCCTGCGCTGTGGTAGTTACAGGTTGCTGCACTCCCAGCCCTCGGGGTCTCCATTTCTCTTCCCTCCTGGAAGCTGCTGGTGCTGCATTGCCAGCCTCCATGGCATCGAGGCGAGGGCAGCAATGCATTGCCTTAGGTAGCAATAGGCCAGGGCTGCTTTTGAGCTATGTTAGGGTTCAGCAGCTCAGCACCACCATTTCAACACATCCTGGCCATCCACATCACGTTGTGAGCCTGAAAAATGCCATAATTCATAACGCCATAATGCAGTGGAATAGCAAAAGCATGATCCAGCATCATCCAGCAAATCCTCTGTATGACCCATAGGGCTTCCTTCAGCTGGGACGGGAGCTCTGCCCCCCAACTCCCCACAAGGGCCCCCCCGAGCCCTGGGAGCACCAGAAAGGCAAGTTTGGTTCAGAAAATCCACTGTATTTTAAAGCATTTAAAGGAATACTGAGCAGAATGGAAAGGGCTTTTGATGTCTCTTTTCTCCCAAACTAACAAAAAAAAAAGCTTTTAAAATAAACAGCTGACAATGTCTCTTATTTGAGTAATTCTTCGCCAGCAATAAACGTGTCACTCGCAAGTGCTTTATTTAGAAATGAAAAACTGTTTTTCTTTGTCGAGTGCTCCACATTACACCAAGTTAAAGGCTGGAAACGCAATCCTCCTCCTGCTGCATCCCCCTCCCTGCCCGAGACATTCATATATTCTGCTATAATCTGATCTAGGTTATAAAAGTATGAAAAAGGAGAGAAAAGCAGAGAGACATCTGGCTCTCCCCCAGAGCTGACATTTCCCTTTATGCCTGGTTTAACTTTTTTATGAGTGCCTGGGTTCGCTTCGGTGGAGGATTTCTCCCTTCAAATCAGTTTCCTGTTTTATGGAGAAACCTTCCTTTCGACAAACCTGGTGATTTTTCAAGTTAAAACGTGTACGTTTTAAGTACTGGCGAAGTTTAAGGATCCGGTTGATGGGGACATAAATCTGAGTTTATTCACGCTGGAGCCCCTGAGTCTGATCCTTTAGAACAAAATGAAAGGGAGCGGTAAGGAAGAGCCTGGCATCGGTTTTGTTTTACAGGAAAGGGAAAAAAACCCAAACTGTCAATTTGGGGAGTAATTTGTTAGTGGCTGCTCACATTTCCAAGCCTTTATGTGCTAATGCTGGGGAGAGGCGGTACTTGCGCTTCATTGAGCATGTACTCATTGAAGAGACAATGAAGCGGGGGCTGCTGTGGTTTCCTCACTCTTTGGGGCCACCCTTTAATCAGGAACAATGGATGGGGCTGCTGGGGGGCTGGAGCCCCAGCTCTGCCGATGGTACCGCTGCATCCCTTTCTCCAGCCCCCCTCACACGCTGAGCTCTCAGGATGCACTCTCACATAATGGATAACGGCAGGACAAGTCCTATTGTTTGGTGATAAGGGAAAAGAAAACAGGCACAAAAGGCAGGGACTTAAAAGAGCAACATTATTTCTCAAATAGAGTAGGGAAAAAGCAAACCCCAACGGGTCCAATGTCCCCTGCTCACTGCAAAGTGGCCTCGGGATTGCAGCTATGGAGCTCCCACAGACACAATTTCAAGTTCCAGGTTCCATCCAAGCACCTAATTAATTTTTCAGAGTGGTAACGGATCGGGATCCAACACAAACAGCTGCAGAAGCCAGAGGGGAGGCAGGGAGAGGATGGAGCAGCAAGAAACCTAAAGCAAATGACTTAATTAAACAAATAAATAGGGAGAGAACTAACAGAGGAAACAGAAACTAAAAGCCCTGGCAGCCCGAGCATCACTACAGAGGGACAGGAGGGAAGTGTCTCATCATCCTTCATCCTGATGAGCACTTAAAGAGTCGCGACCCCTTTCACCATCTCCATACACACCATCAGCCCTGAACATCGGTCACTGCCGCTCTTCTGACACATCCCATCTTACTGCGGGGAAGGGAAAGGTGAGGGAAGGCTGCCAAAGGTGGGCAGGGAAAAGCAGGCAGCAAAGGCAGGAGCCAGCCAGGCCTCATCCCACTGTTGATGCTGCTGCCCTCGGGGCATCCCCGGCTCTTCTCACCCATGAGGATGCAGAGGGAGCAGCGCAGCTATTTTCGCACATGCCCACGTGGCACGGCGGAGGCTGAGTTTTCAGCAAGCATGGATTTCAGCTGGGTGTACCGGCAAAAACTCCCGTGTCAGCTCCCGAGAAGGAGCCCGGCAGCGGTTTGTGGGGCGGCCGAGAGACGGAGGCAGCAGAGAAGCTGAGTTCCACGGCGAGCCGCGCTCGCAGCCTGCCGCGGTTTCGCTGCTCCCCCAGCGCCGCTTGTTGCCTTTCTGCCTGAGCTCCCTTTGTGCTTCAGCATAACCCGAACGCGGGGCACGAGAGGCTGAATTGGCAGCCCCCGAGCGCTGCCCAGCTGCTGCTGGTGGTGTGCTTGCCGAGCGCTGACTATAGGCGGATCACTGCCCGGATAATGGGAGCACGCCCTGCCTCAGCGGCTCATCGCCAGAGGGAGGAGGACCCGGCAACGCTGGCTGGTTCCAGCCCTGGGAAACCACAGCAGCTGACAGCCTCTGCTCTAATTAACGCGGCTGCTTGATGACTCAGCAGCATCAGGATGCTCTCCAGCCTTGGCTGCACCGCCATGCAAAGCCGATAGGAAAGCCTGAGCAGGGCACTTGCTATGGGAATAACACATTCCTTCTCCACAGGCCCTCCCGCTCAACCTGTTGCAGTTCACGTTGGACGCAGCTCCCTTCACGCCAAAACCAGCATCGAGTGCGCTCAGCATCATCTCACCCCAGCTCTCACTCAGGGTGCAGCATGAGACAGAACAAGCAGTGTCAATGTTCCCTCTCAATGAGGCAATCCAGGAATGCCTCTGGATTTCCTCTGCAAACACTGCCTGTTTCCAGGAGCCCGTGTTCTGCTGGACTGTTTGCTCCTCGTCAACACAGAGGAAATGTGTCCGGGTGCTTCAACACCTCGAGAGCAAACAGTGTGGAGTTATTAAAGCAAAACAAGCAAACACCTTCCACTGAAACGTGGAGATAAAGCAAGGGGAGGAAGGGACAGGCCTGTATCCCGCAGGAAGGTGTGGAGCTCGGGAGCACCCTGGCAGAGCCGGGCATGCAGCTACACCGTGCTCACGGGGTTCATGTCCCGCCCAGGGTGCCCCATCCCATGCACACTGCCACCCCAGTGCTGGAGCTGCCGCTACAGGTCAGGCATTTGTTCTCTATTCCTTTATTTCCCTAATTTTGCTCCGTAGAAATTGAATCTCCGTTCCAGTTTCTTCCAATTCCATAAAGGGATATCAGTTACAGTGTAAGTCCAATTTATTCCTTTCCATGTATTCATTAAATCCCAGTTAGTTCCTGCACTATTTAATGGAATTGATGGTGTAATTAAGCTACAGGCAGACATTAACAACCAGAACCATCAGGGAGACTTAGGATCCTTTACTGCTCTGTGCCCAGTCTTATGCAGCTTCTAATTTCACAACAATTACTGGAAGCAGCTGGTTCAAAGCACACACTTGGTGCATACAGAACACCCAGCTCCAGCTCCTGAGGGCCCTGGGTCCAACTTCAGCCTCACTGCACATCCCACACACACAGTGCATCCCGAGGATGCTTTGCCAACAATCACATCTGCTTCGGATCCCCCACTCCTCATAGCCTGGTAGAGGCAGAGACAGCAGCTGGAGCACCTGCACCTCACCATCCCTGGTGACAGAGATGTCCATCCCTGCACAGAGGCTGGAGCAGGGAAGAGCTGGCAACACCCATGCTCCACAAGCAGCTCCTTCCTGCTCCCAGAGCTGCAGCATGTTGCCTGACACAGAGCTTCCCAGAGGCTTTGCAGACCAGAGGTGAAGCTGTAATAATAACTGCTATTGCATTCGGAGATTGCTTCCCAGCGCCTTATCTGCCCAGAGATATGAGCAGGATCTGATCATACTGTCATTACCAGGCCTAGATTTGCACTAATTGGCTCTCTGGAGTAACCTTACCTCCAATTTGTATATTATGGGTACTCAGCAGGCAGCGATTTACAGCCCCACAGGTTAGGGGGATGCTGTAACCCTCCTCAGGGCTCCTTTTCCCATCCCTGCAGAGGGAGGGCCAGCACTGAGGTGGGTCCCAGGGGCACATCCTCATCACCCAGCCTGTTTGCTAGTGACCTGAGGTTTGGAGATGTTTGGTCTGCATAATGGGATAATAGACAGAGGTGATGACTCTGAAGAGGGGGTTGAATCCAGTGCTCTGTTTCTGACCGCTGCCATCCTTCCCCATGGCCCAGCTCTGCTAAGAACACTGTTTGGGAGCTGCCAAGGGGCAGGCTGTGACATGGTAGCGTGAAGAGGCACCCATGTGCAAGGGACCCATACCAAAATGCACCCTTTGAACATGAGAAATGTCTCTATTGCTCCTACTACAGGAAACAAAGTGGCTTTAGCTGAGGAAATATGCCTGGGGGAAAAATTGGTCTGGGCTGACTGTGAAGGATGACAGAGATAGAGAAGGAATATCGCATTTGAAGGCTGCGCCCCATGTGCCCTGTCCTGCCTACATCCTCATTCATGGCTTAGAGGGATTACAGAGGAGTGCCAGGGGAATCCCATCTCCACTAAACCCATGTCATCTGTCACTCTGCAGGAGTGGTGAGGAGGAAGACAATTAGTATGAACCGGGAGGCGATGGCTGTGATGTAGAGCCCTGGCCATCAGTCAAGTGTTCTTCAGTGGGGGGGCTAGCCTGTCCCTGAAGGGTAACAGAGTTTGGTGGGGTCATGGAAAGCCCTCTCCATCCTTCTCCAAAACCTTGTCATTCATCAGAACCATTGCAGAAACAGAACAGTGAAGTAGCTCTCAGGCCATCCCTTGCAGTAAGCACCCCTCAGCAGCAGAAGTGGAGGTTGCTGATGCCACTTCCCACCCACATTTGCAGAGAGCCTGAACCTGGATTTCCCAGATAACAAGCACAGCAGCCAGGGTAGGGGCAGGGGGATGCCCCACGTTCAGCATTTCCAGGGGGTTTGATGCATCACTGTCCAACAGAGCAGGGAACGATGCTGCAGACATGTGGCTCCTCGCGTTCCACAAAGATCCAGCTTTCTCACTTGAGTCATTCCTGTATTGCAAGGGACAGAGGAGCTTCCCTTGTCTGGCAGACACAGGCATCCTGCTCAGCTTGAATTTCCCAGCAGGGCCAACACCAGGCTTCCCAGGGACATGCCCCATTTTCTGCTTCCTGCTCCAGCAGAGCTCGGAGCCTGTGGTGCTCCAGGAAGGGATGCACTGTACGGGTCTGTGCCCAGAGCACCTCATCCATCAGCCTTGCTCTGGGCTCCTGCTTGTTTGTGTGGTACCTGTGGGTGGGTGTGGGAGTCTTTGATCATCCGGGATTACCACAGCATTAGGCGCTTTCAAGCAGGAGCGGATGCTCTGGATACAAAATTGGGTCATGTACGGAGTTGTGCTGGGATGCTTTGATGTGCAGGGGAAGGGGGGAGGCCGGGGCAGCTTATGGAGGGGCTGGAATGTGGTTTGCATGGTGCAGACTCCGGTGAGCCCCTGTCTGCTTGCCCGGGCTGTGCTCCATTTGGTTACCGGGAGTTTGCCTTGTGATTGTGGGGCTGCAGGGGACAAAAGGCTTCCTATGGCAATGGAACAGCTCCTGTCTGCAGAGATGAGGTGGGAATCACGCCCAGCCGTATCCCCAGCACGTATTCCCTCAGATGTCTTCTGCTGCTAATGAAATAATGTAGGAGACATCATTCTCAGTCACTTCCAGTTACAGTCCCCCTGTGCAGGAGCCTGCCAGCATTCCCCTTCCTCCAGAGGTAACAAACCTCTGCTAAGAAGAAAGGCCATTAATAATAATTACTCACAAAGAACAAAACCCCTCTCTTGCTCTTTCTCTTTTTAATGAGCCCTAAAAAGTAAGTTTCTTAATTGAAAAGCTTTCTACTTTGGAGACAGCACCAACACTTCAGAGTGGGCCAGGCAGCTCCAGCAAGCGGAGGTGAATACATCAGGCAGCTCCTTAGGGCAGTCTGAGCAACGGACCTCAAACTCAGGGGTCACTCAAACTCCATCACCAGAATCCAAGGAACTATGATCGAGGCGCTAATTGGATTGAAAAGAGGCTGCAGATGGAAACAAAGCAGGAAATCGGCTTTGGAGCAAACTTCATTAGAAACAGAAGTTTGGGAAGGAAGAGGATGTTGTGAGCCTGGGAGATGAGTAAAGTGTGACCCCCCCATACCACCCATGACAAGGGGTCATTGGGCCAGGGTTCCTCTTCCAGGTTACTTTCCATTCCCAGTCCATAACTACTAAACTGAAGCTTTATCATCCAGCAGGACAGCCCCAGCTGCTGGAGCATCCTCTGCCCTGATCCGAACTGCTCATTGAGATGAGCTAGGGATGCAGAGCTCACTTCCCCACCGCACGCCCCCCCCATGCAAGTTGTCCTCCCTTCCTGCAGCATTCCCGCCTGGCAGCAGCCCAACCCCAGGCACAAAAACTTCCACTGAGGCTCAATCGATCACCTCTCATATTTGGCTACTCACTGGCTGGGTTAATGAGATGGGGGATCCAGGATGTGGCTCTTCCTAATGGCATCGACGTGGCCTCTGGCCCCATGGGAAAGCATGACCCAGAGGAGCAGCGCACACAGCATCACCCTGCTCCCTGCGCACCAGGAGCAGGAAACAGCCAGAAACCCTCAGAACACTTGCAGAAAGCCCAGTGTTTTGAGCCAGAGCTGGCTCAGCACCCCAAGGATTTGACCTTCCTCTCCCACCCCTTTCCACATTTCCAGTTTAAACTATTTTTTGCCCCTGTTGGATGCAGGATCTTTCCCAGGACACCTCCAAGCCCCGCAGAGACTCTGTCATGGTTTAAGCCCCTCACCCAGTTTGCTCACTCACTCCCCCCTCTTTCTTCCCCCGCTCCCAGGGGGTTAGGGAGGAGAATCAAAAGAGTGCAACTCCCACAGGTTGAGATAAGAACACTCCAGTAACTAAGGTAGAACACAAACCACTGCAGCTACCACCAATAATAATGACAAGGGAAATGCAAGGGAAGAGAACACAACCGCTCACCACCCAACACCAAGCCTGATCCAGCAGTGAGCCCCCACCCTTCCAGGTCTCTGCCCTCCGCTTTTCCATCCTGGGCATGATGTGCTGTTGTATGGAATACCTCTTTGGTCAGTTTGGGTCAGGTGCCCTGTCTCTGCTTCTTCCTGGCCTCCCCTCCTCCCTGGCAGAGCATGAGGCTCCGAAAGTCCTTGGCCAGACCAAAATGTACTAAGCAGTAACTAAAACATTGGTGTTATCAGCGCTGTTCTCAGGCTGAAAGTCAAAACCACAGAGCTGCACCAGTTACCAAGGAGAAAAATGACTGCTACTGCTGAACCCAGGACAGACTCATAGGCTCAGTGCAGAGATACCTAACCTTGACCTTTAAATGAGTCTCAGGATGGCTTTCAGCAACAGGCTGGAGGATGCTCATCCATTTCTCCCACTTGTATATTGCACCACTATGCCATAACACATATATAATCACCAGAAACCAGGAGTAGGCAAATGCTGTCATCATCAGACACCCCAGCTTGGCTGATACATCCTTAAAGCAGCTCTGCAAATCAGACCTGAATGTCGCTAGGATAAAGGGGGCAGGGAAGGAAATGGCCCCTACAGCCTGGTACAAAGTTAGTGTGGGCTCTACCTCCCAAATTGGTTCAGAGAAATTAACAGGAAGGAAGGAAGGATCAGACACAATAATCAACCTGCTCACATGCTCATTAGTTTAATCTTGTCTTTTTTTCTTCCCCTCTTCCAGCCCTGTGGTTTCTCCAAGCGTGGAGTAACAAGAGAGTAGCAGAGTCCTAGATGAAAGGGAGACTGGGTCTGCAGCACCAAGATTAAAGCAGAGGGTTTAGGATTGGTCTTTGATTATTGTGTTTTTACCTTGGGTCTGTGGCAATTATTCCTGCTCTTCTCCCAACATCCCTTCTGGGTGCATCTGAGGGAGCATGCAGGCTCTTGAGCAAGCTCCAAGGACAGACACTGAGTGCACTGGATGCAGGAAGGGCTCCAGCAGCAAAGGGGATCCCAGACACCTCTCCCCCCACACCATCTAGGTTTATGAAGGTGGAGCCCTGCTGGGGCTGGTGGGAAAGCCTGGTCCAAGCACCTCCATACCGGGAGGGCTTCTCCGGCTGCTGCTGTTGCTCCTGAAGCAGGATGCGGGCACCGGGCTGATGATGAGGACTGCTCCCAGCTGTCCTCCATTGGCATAACCTCGGGCAAGAAGGTGTAAGAAGAACAGATCCCAGCTCTGCTCATCTGGAGAGGGAGAAAGAGGCTGTTTTAGCAAAATTCCCACAAAGGATGCACACCATAGCCATGCACGTATGATGGAATTACATTTGGAACAGCTTTTTCTTGTTAAATCGGGCTTTTGAGTCCTGCCTGGAGACCAGGCTGAGCACAAACGTGAGGGCTTTGGTTGTGGAGGTGAAGCATGGGAGTGAGTTGTGAGGCAGAAGCAGCTGCAGCCCCAGCAGGGCATGGGGCAGGATGGGGAGGAGAGGCTCCTACCCCAGCTTGTGCTGGGCAAAGCCAAGCATCAGCAATTAACTAGCTTCTGTTTAGCCAACACCCTTGGAGCGTTTCCAAAGCCAGGGCCAAAACAAACAACGCTGCAAACCCGAGTGAATTTCGTTCCTAAACCAACAAACTATTGCCTTGCAAAGAGAAACACCCCGAGGGCATTCAGGAGCAGCTCCTGCTCCGGGCAGGGACAACGCCGCTGCATCCTCCGGCAGTGTGCGCGGCGGCAGCGGATCAATGGAGCAGGGCGCAGGAGGCTGAGCCGGGCTCGGAACATGGTTTATGGTCTCGCAGACATCTGGAGATCCGCGCCCGGCCTCTGGTATAACAGCTCTCCGTGAGCAGGGCCCAATTAGGTGACCCCCCACGTCTGCGATCGATCAGGAGGGAGGGTTTGCTGCTCACGCAGCGCCTCCAGCAGAGCATTGCTGCTGGGCTGGGGAGAGCATCGTGCAGAGCTGCCTTTAGGGGTGCAGGAGGGCTGTGAGGTGGATGGGCTGCACGCACCACCAGTGCCCAGCCAGCATCACCCCTCCGGGGGCCAGTGCAACAATCCTACCTGGGGCAGTGGGTACCAGTCCCCCTCCAACCTCATGGAGCTGCCTTCTCTGCCTCTTGCCGTGTCCCTTGCTGCTGCAGGCCAGTGGTGTCACCCCTTCCTTCCTTCCGTGAGAAGTCCTACATCATGAGACTGGGAGAAAAGGGTTCATTTCTGAAGAGAGTCTTCCTCCCCCTCACTCGTTACAGAAAGGAGGGGGGAAAGCCTGGGAAGGCAAGAGTTGTTGCATTAATCAGCACAGAATTCTAACTACTGCCCTTTATGCTTTACATAATAATATAAAGCTTTATTCAAAGACAACAGCCTTCTACACCAAAGATCCCCCTCTCCAAGTCTGAATTTCGGAGCCCTTCTCCTTGCAATTGTGATAAACACATAAAGGTATTGGCTTTCACAAATCATAGGTGTTGGTAGGTGGATATAACTGTATGAGTCCGCAATAACAGAAGCAGAGCTTGCTGAGGACACAAGATTAGATGGGGAGTTGAAACTGGACAGAACTCCTGAGCAAAATGGAGTCACACAGCAAAGGAATTTGTAAAGGTAAAAGAAGGGGGGGGGGAAGTTGATATGAGGAACGTTAATGCCTGGAAAACATAGGATTAAAGTACTTTTAGCTTAACTTAGGTCGAAGATAAAGAACAATGTTTGTGTTGTAAGTCTGCGGTGAGATAACAGGATTTAGCGGCCCCACTAAACATGAGTGAATTATTTCACACCACCCTTATCAGTTAGTTTAGAGAGGATGCCTCCCGAGCATCTGCTAGCTTCGGGTACTCCTTGTCTGTCCATCCCGCTCTGCTTGCAGTAAATTTTGTGCGAAGGTCACACTGCCCTAAAACTTTGCCAGCTATCAGAGAAATTACAGACACTGCTGGGGTCAGCTCGGTTTGTCATCACTGGGGCATCCGACTGTGCCAAAGGTGAAAGGTGCACCGGGAGGAAGACTGCTTGCTTCATCCTCAAGACCCTTGCCCACGAACACCGGAGAGCAGTGCGCAGTCGCCAATCTCGATTAGCGGAGCGAGTTCGTATTTCACACAATTAATGTAGGAAGACCTACACAAAGTTAGGGAGCGGCTTGTAGACATCCTCTGAAGCAGTGCTGGCTCTACTCCCTGCTGCTCTTCGGCTGTGCTGGCGCACATACAAAGGGAAATGGTCGGGGTTGAGGTGCTCTGTGCATCACGGGGCTGGCAGCACCACCTCAGAGGAGGAGAAAATTCATTTTCAGTCTATAATCTCAGCTTTGCATTGTGCACTGCACAAATGCACCGGGAAGGCGCTGATGCCCTTCGTGCAAACCCAGCCTGCATATGCATTGGAAACTTACTGCAGGCTGGTGCCCGAGGGCATACCATGAAGGGCACCCATCCCATGTTAAGTAATGTAACGCCAAAGCTTGGACATGGAATTGGTCATCTCCCTTGGGAAGGTCATGTGCACAACTCGGGGTTGCTGTGGGCCGCTGGGAGTGTGAAGGCAGCCCAACAGACCAGGCCATCTCTTCCCGAGATGAAGGCTCCTGCCCCTTCATCCTCCCTCAGGCTGAGCTCTGCTACGGCTATTCCGGGATCTCTGCAAAATGCTAATTGCGATGCTTGACCTCCCCCGGAGAGCAAAGGGAGCCCTCCCCTAATTAGCGCCGCAGTCTGTGGCTGAGGGAAGACAAATGTTGACTGGAACGCTGCTGCGCTCACTGCAAGTTCCAACATATGCTGTGGAAAAACGCCGCCCAAGTCAGGCTTCAGAAGCACGGGGTGTTTAAATAAGCACGGATCCCCGCTGCTGTTTATTACAGAACAGAAGCGTAATAAAAGGCAAAGCTGCCGCTACGAATCCCGCTCCCTGCCCGGGCTGGCGGTGGAGGAGCGGGAGGATGGGAGAATTCCATAGGTGTGCATCCTATGCATCCCTGCAGCTGCTGCTGCCCTCATTTTGCAACAGAGAAGAGGCCAAGGAAAGGAGGCCAAGGTAATGGAGTTACCTGCCCATGCCCGCACTGTAAGAAGACACAGTGGGAAGTTCTCATCCTGTTTTGAATCCCTAGTGCAGGGCTGAGGTGGTCCTAATGGGATCCTATGGGGAGGCTGCACTGAGGGCTTGTACATGTTCTGCAGCCCGCCTGGGTTTCCACTGGTCACTTGTGGTAGTCCAAAGCACATAAAATATTCAGTGGCTCTTAATTAGAAGTAATTACCACTTAACCTGGAGCAGAGACGCGCCCAATGCATCTACTGCTGAGCAGTCTGCACCGCAGCTCATTAAAGGGAAGGGCTCAGGGAAACAGACAAGTGCTTATTTTAGAGAGGACCCCCCCCGGGTACCCGAGTGCCAACACTCGCATCCGAGGTCCACAGGCTCCCCTCAAAGGCGCCCGCCAGCAAAGCCTCACCCCACCTCTATTTCGGTGTGATTGTTCCCTCTGTGCCTCTGAGGTTCTGCTCCAGCACACGATGTCCTTCCCCGAGCTGCAAGGGGAAAAACAAATGGTTAATGAGATGCCCAATTCGTTTCTCTTCCATCAGAGCTATGTAGGAGAAAACAAATGAGGCTCCTTTCCATGGGTGCCGCTTTCCTGCTCAGAAAGCCTTAGGAGTAAAAAAATCCTGCAGTGCCTCCTCTGCTTTGGTCTATGCATCTCTCTGAAGGTCTCCGCTAATAAAACCAACTTAACAGCCTTTCTGCCTGCCTCCCGAGGGAAAACCCTGACCTCTTACCCAATCCACAGCCTCCGATGCAGCCCGAATGAGCAAACACGCCTTGAAGGGTGACCCGCAGGTCAGCAGCCCCTGACTATTTTGATCCGAGTGAATTCTGCAGATGGAGGATTCACTTGCAAACCTGACCAGGGAGGGAAATAATTCTCTGTGCCGAGAACTGGGAAGATTAAAAATAATCAGGTCCATCTCAGACTGAACCAAAAGTTTGAGATCCAGAAAATGGCAGTAAATGAGGCAGCAAAGCAGAGTCAGCAAACACAGCCCCAAACACAGCCAGAGAGCACCAGCTGAAGCATTTAATCTCCTCAAGTGAAGAAATGCTTTGTAGCTGTTTTTCGAGTCTTTCACTTCTTTGCAACAAATGAGCTTCCTTCCCTTTATCCACATTGTTTTCAGAATTGAAAAGTACAGGGTTTAGCTGGTGGTTTAACTCCTCAGACTTTCAGACATCATTCGGCTTGATCGCTTTCTAACAGATCAGGGCAGTTGGGATGGACCCACATTAGCTCAAAAGGAAAATGAAACTGAAGGATGCTGAAATAGCTTTTCCTCCAAGGCTGCTGCTCTGTCCTGCACAGATCTAAAGGGGATCGTTTGTCCCATCCATACTGAGCTTTGGCCAAGCCCCAGCCCCAAAGAGATCCGAGCGACCTTCCCCACTGCTCCCTTTTCTATCCCGCTTCAAGAACAGCATCGGGCACCTGAGCTTCAAGGACTTAAATAGATTTGGGCAGAGCTGCGCAGAACACACTCATTCAGACTGGTCTCTGCACACAGCAGCTCTATGTGCTCACTGCAGCAACGAGATTAGAGCAGCCCCAATGAGTCCACCTCCTCAGGGCCCAGAAGCAACTCCCGCAGGGCCAGTGGATGGTCCTGCTGCCATCTGGCTATGGAGCCTCACACCCAGGTCAGGCCATGCCCTGGAGCCCCCCGGTAGCCCCAGCTCAGCCCTATGGGACAACCCCTCACATCCACTCACTGCAGGAGCAGCTGCTGCTGACGCACCAAGGTTTGCAAGCCATGCTGGACCCAATAAACATCTGCTCTTGCCCGCTGCCAGCCATCAATCACAGCTGACAGCCATCCCCCCACAGACACCACTGTGCTTTTCACCTTAATTTCTTAGAAGGGCTTTTTCACCAGTTGGAATCTCATAAATACCACTCTGCAAGCCCAGGTAGGGCTAATGATAGATGGCTGCTTCATAGACATGCCAGAGGCTTTGACCTAATTGTCACCAAAATACTTCCTGATTAACTAATAGATAAAACCCAATTAAAACTTCTGCTCTTCCCACAGTCCCTGCTGAGTACTTTTTCTCCCCATCTCAAACTCTGTCTTAAATTAGATCCAGGCTTGTCAAACCCACTCTGGATAGATGAGGATGCCCTGCCCACCACCTTCATGCAGCCTTGTTGCTCCCTTTTCTTCCTCCACTGAATAGACCCACTGCATAGAAAAGCCTCTTTAGCACATTTGCTTTGATGTGCAATAAGTTAATTACTGTAATAGGTTCATCCTTCTCCCCAGTATTGAATCATGTAGAACATCCGTATAAATTGCCACGGAGTTCCTCATTTTGACTCAATTTATTCTTTAAGCAGCCCTAGCAAGTGTATTTCTGCAGAAAGCCTTTTTCTCAGTCCTATTTACCAGGTGAATCCATTATTTTCTGCTCTTCTGATATCCATCTTGGTCCACCTCCCAGAAGGATGGAGCTCAATGATGCCCTGGTCTTGCAGCCGCTCAGCAGAGGATTGGTGCTAGGAGCACAGAGCTCTGCATCCCACCCTGTTCCCAGCCTGGGGAACTCTTTTCCACCAGTAAAGCAATGGAAATCCAACGCCTGACCCCACATGGGCATCACAAACTCCTCTGCCCAGGGACAGCGTAAGCAGGGCGAAAGGACAGCACAGAAAGCATCTTGCTGTGGTCAGTGAGGGCTGCACCTTGGGTTCTGCAGCACCTTCTCAAAGGGCCCGCAGCAGCTGAGCTGCCCAGTGAGATGGAGGGAAGCCCCCAGTCTATTCCACCTCAGCCTCCACCATCTCTCAGACCTGTGCTGGGTGCTTCGTTCTTACCTGAAGCATTAGTGTGAGGAGGGCTTGGGAAGCCCCAGCACTTGCCAAGGTGACACTCATGCACAGGGAAGCTCAGTACCAGGGGCTCACCTCCATTTTTCCTGCTGATTTTTCCCTCTATTTTTCCCTTCCCTGTTTTTCTTCAAATAACCTCCAGGTAATGCATTCAGCCCCGCCGGGCTGCTTTATATCACTCACAGCATTTGCCAGTTGACTCTTTCCCGCTGAGATCAAGTCTCTTATCAGGGATTAAGGCTGTAGTTCAGGAGCGCAGCTATGAAGTGTGCCATCAGAGCAGGCAGTGGGATGAGCCAGCACGGCTCACCAGTGCTGCGGGACCCAGAACAGCCCAGCTGGAGCAGGAATGTCACAGCATGCCACGGTGGGTCTGTAACACAGCCCCCTGCGAGCAGGGGGAGCCAAGCTGAGCAAGGCTGGAGAGGCAAAGCAGAGCTGAGCGCATCTCTCTGAGGATACAAGAGAAAAGATTTGTTGGGTGCACTGCGACAAAAGGAAACATCCCGGGGATACAGGTCCAGCTTTCCAGCAGAAAGGTGCTTGCTCCATGTTTAACATAGGAGAAGCCTGGTGACTGCCCCTGATTGAGCCACGTCTGCCTGCAGAGATGGAGGAGCAGGGCTGAGCTCTGGCTCCAGGTAGGTGTTATTTCCAGTGGAAATAACCGAAACAAGACGGCTGAAAAGAGCGAAACGAGTCAGTCAGTGCTGCAGAGGAGGGGAGGAAGAGCTTTCCTTGGGGGATAATTGCACTCAGAGGGTAGGTCTGGTTCAGCTGGAGCAGACCTGCATCCTGGTGCCCAGAAAGCTCCCAGCTCCCATTGCTACTGCCCAACAGCCTTTGAGGTACACACCAACCCTCCTGGGGTGCCCCCAGCACCACTCCAGGCACAGAGCAGGAGGCACATTGCGAAGGCAGGGCACCAACCTGTCGCATACCTCCCATTTCCTGCTCTCGATCCAGCTTCACAGGCAGGATCAGCTTGAGCTCATTGCAACTGCAGTGACCTCTCGGAGCTGCTCGGATGGAAGCGGGAGGAGCCACTGGTGCAGAGCAGGTCTGCAGCTCGCAGGGGGTAAGAGCCATCAGCACTGGCCCTGCTGACCTTCCGGCAGGGATGCAGTGGGCTCCAGCCAGCCTTGCCCTTGGGCTGCTCTCATCATGAGTTGAGCATCAGCTCCCCAGCAGAGCCCCTCACCACCGAGGAGCCAGTTACCACTCCAGCAGCACACCACTGCCCGAGCCCGGCACGGCAGAAGGGGCCATCAAGGCTGTTTGCTGCTTTACACAGGCTATCATGTGCTGTGCCACAGCGGGCGACTGCAAATGACTTTATAGTTATTGTTTCTCAAATTGGACACCCCCTTGGAGCTTAGATAATATGAGATGAAACAGCCTGCGGGAGGCTGCAGTCAAGTGGAACAGTGATGGAGGCTTTTTCCCCCCCTTTCCAAGAAGAAACACTCCACCTATTTACTTGTCCCCCAGTCCTCCTCCTCCTCCCTGTCAGGATGCTGAGCAGAGCCACCCCTGGCAGTGACAAGGGTGAGCTGGGGTGTAATCGCTGAGCAAACTGAGCTGCCTGAACCCTGTGTGGGTGAATGGATTCTGCACGCCAGGATTTGCACATACAGCTTTGACAGCGAGCCCTGAGGAGGAATGAGAAGGGACAGAGGATGCTGCGGTTCCTTACTCCACTTCCTACCCACGCGGGCCTTGAAGGGAACATTATTCTGGCAAAGCAGAAATCTCACCTCCTGTCATTTGGCTCCAGAGAGCCAGAGTATTCACATTGAAGCAGAGATGCTGCTGGAGGGAGTGGGAGTGCAGAGGAGGCTTTGAGGTGAGGGAGCGCAGGAAGAGCCAGAGCTAATGAGGGACTGAGGGAAGGAGGATGTCAGGGCTCACGGCGCAGCTCGTTATGGAGGAAGGGGGAAGCAGAGGCCTGGAAAAGAAAGGGAAGAGCATCCGAAGTGCAGCAGCCTCGGGGTGGGGGGAGAAGCTGACCCTGGAGAAAGGACCTGGCTGGAAATGCGAGCCTGGAAAGCAGAGCTGGAGCGCTCCCCGCCAGCGCGGCGTTCTGTTTGCCTTTCTCGGCAGCAGATCTGGTGATTTAAATTAGGTCTCGATTCTTGTTTAAATTATAGTTTACTGTTCTGCGCCCCGCTCAGAAGTGAATTACCTTAAGCAGCAGTATTAATAACACGGTTATAATTAAGCTTCATTACTGTAGGCAGTTTGCTGAAACAAATTGCTTCTTCATTATTATTATGGCACCTTTGGTAAAAAGACATTTCCCCAGAATGCGACCTTGATGCTTTATATAGCAGAAGCTGGGAGATGATAGAGATGTAAGGATGAATTAGCATCTTTTACCTTCTATATCAAGCTCATTAAAAGGAAAGCGACTCAAGTCAAAACCAAGCAGCCTTGATGGAAATTTTAACCTAAGCGAAATGGGTAATGAATAGGTTTGAACTTTTCCTGACATCTTTATAGAGGCTCTTTATTTGTATTATACTTCTGCTAAAACATAAATAAATAAAGCAGGGCAGGCAGGGGGATGGACAGGAGATGGGGCACTGACCTGCCAGCGCAGGCACCCCCTGTGCCACCAGCTTCACATCCAGCACAATGCAATTGCATCCCTCCAGCAAAAGATCACTATGCTAATGAACGAAGCACCCTAATCCTGCAGGAAGTGGTGCTATTCGTACCTGGAAGCAGCTTTGGCAGCAACATGGGGTTTCATGAGCTCCCCTTGTCCATCCATGCCCATCCTGAACCACGATGTATTTCAAAGAAGTGTTCAGACCCAAAACTTCCCTTCAAACTCACAGGGTCTAAGGGTGCTCAGCATCCTGAAATGATTCCAGCCTAGGGTATCTCCAGCAGGATGAGTTAGTGAGCAGGCCTGGAGAGAAGCTGCAGAGGCAGACTCACAGTCACTCACTGGAGCATCACTAAGTGCAGCCACTCTTGGAAGGAGGACCCATGCTTGGCCTCTCCTTCTGTGCCATCCATGATACCTGCAGCAGTTGCCAGCAGCAGCAGATAATTAGCCCTCAGTTATCATCATTAACACTTTCACCTATACCACCTGCAAATCCTGTGGCCATTTCACAGAGCTGCTGCCTCTCTCCAGCAGGACAGGGACCAGGAAAGCTTTAACCAGTTGACTGCTGCAAACTACCCTGGCTCCATGGCATAGGGCTGCCAGGGATGAGGGATCTGGGAGAAGGGACGACAGCTACATTGCTGCAGGAGCCTCGAGCAAGCATTCCCATGAACAGAGGGAGTAGCACTGCTAATAAGTTGCAGCGACTCTGACACACCCCAGGCTAAAAGGAAAGAAAACACCACATATACCTTTTAGGAGCCTCCTACTTTCCAAACAGGCCTTGAGAGCACCCCCAGACCCATCTCTGCAGGCAAGGGTGCCCCTCCTCTGTGCTTTCTGCCTCCAGGACCTGGGTGAGCCCTGCATAGAGCATCCCTGCTCCTCTCAGCTTGCCCACCTCCTGCCAAGAGCAAGCTGCCCTGGGCTGCACCATCTTAAAGGCTCCCCATAACGGGTGGCAGCTGCTGCTCCCCACCAGGTGCTCTCTCTGAGCTCCATCTCCAAACAAGCTGGGAGCCCATTCCTTGCCTTCCACCCTGGGGTGACACCCTGAGGTGTTGGCTGGGCTGTACCCCGTGTACCACAGCCGCTGCATTCCACACACAGAGAGGCTATAACTGCACTGACACAAAGCACTCCCTCATCCCAAACCCTGCATCAGGCCTCTCCATCCTACCACCTTTCCTACAGCACCGCTGCCCTGGTCACAGCAGCAGCTCTGGGGACAGTGGCACAGGGAAACTAAGCCAGCAAAGAGGAAAGTCCCACTTTAACGACCCTTCAAGCCCTCATCATTCGCCTGCGCGGCTGCAGCAGCGCCCCGTGAATGACTGCAGAGCACAATTACACCTCCTCCTCAAAGGTTACCGAGAAAAATATTTCTCCCCGTTGTTAAACGGGGCATTTACTGGGTCTCGCTGTGACCTTTTGCATGACAGGATTTAACGCTGTCTCCGCTGAGGCTCTGAGCTCGCCTGAGCTGTGTGCCCACAGGTGCAGGGATGCGCTGGACTCGGCCCCTCCATCCAGGGCAGAAGCAAAGGCAGCATCACCCTAAAGGAGGCCAGATCTTTCTCCCGCAGGCCTGGGCTCTGTGCATGGATGTTACATTTCCCCTGCTCATGGAATATATCCCTAGCACAGGGGGATTCCCTCGTAGCCCCGGAGCAGTGTAGGATCCACTGATGTGGGTGCCAAGTGCTCCTTAAACCTCCAACCGTGTCTCCAGGATTTCCTGGGATGTTCAGCCCTGCAAGCTGCTGGTTCACTCTTAGATAAGAAGATCCCCTCCTAAATGTGGATTGGAAGCTCTCCCCGCTCAGCACATGCGTGCCTCCGCGTGTGTTTGTACACACACTCATTAAACAAATGCTAGCTATCAATTTCTCTGAGTGCTTATTCTGATAATAGCTATATTTATCACTTAGCATCTCTGGAAGCAGTTCAAGTCTAAAATCTATGATGGGTATTATGATATTTAATAACTGTGTTTTATTTTTGAATGCAATAAGAAATAAAGAACAGGAGGGTTTTGGAAGCCCCCTCCTGGGCTCTGAATCCATCTCTGTCACTGCCACACTGCGTGACCTTGAAAAGGTCGCGTATTCTTTCCATGCTGGAGCTTCCTGATAGCAACATGACGATAATTATGCGATCTGCAGCCCGGGGCTGTTGTGATGCCTACTTCCTAATTAATGTTGATAGAGTGATTTCAGCTCCCCGGACGGAAGGGGTGAGCTCCTGTTGGTGCTTCATTCGAGGGAGCTGGGCCCCTCTGCAGCCCCCTGGCAGCAGGTTGCGGAGCTGCGAGGAAGCAGGATGGGATGGGTCAGCATCCCTGGGTGGCACTGGGAGAAGGGATGAGGTAGCGATGCACATCACTGTGTTCGCACCCAGCCCTTCCCGTATATGCTCTTAGGTGAGAGAATCATCCTTAAGTCTTAATGCCAGCCAGGAAGTCCCTTGGACTGCCCCTAGGAGAAGTGTTTAATGGTAAGGCAGCTGTACCAAGGGCAACAGCATCCCATGCTGGGAGAGGATGGAGCTGGAGGCCGTCTGCCAGCAGCATTCACCAGAACCCCACTGTGTGTCACAATAACCTCGGGGGCATCTCACTGAGAAGAAGGCAAAGCCTCATGCAACGGTAGCATGGGACACTCGGGAGGAAGGGCCACCCTATGGACACCTCCCAGCTATTCCTTGTCACTGGCCCATGGCAGGAGCACCCTCATGCACCACGATGTACGAGTTCATCAGCCAGTCGCTATCATTATCTTATTGTTCACAATAACAGCCCCCTTCTTCCCGAGGCATCAGGCTACTGCCCCCGTTCCCTGCCCCTGGAGTGCTGGTCCAGAGGCCTTACAGCCTCCCACTGAGGAGTGGACAAACAATTTGCATCCCTTAATTAAATTTACAGTGATCTGCACTGAAGGCAGCCTGTAAGGGACAGCGGGTACACGGCCTTAAAGCAAATCACCACTGGTGGTGAAAGAGCCTATTTCAGTTAAGCAAATTATGAGGAGGCGGGTGATGTCCTCGGTATAATAATTCCCTGTGAATTATTTATATGGAATCTGCAATTACACTGAGCAAAACAGTGCATAAAGCACACTTAATTATCCAGCCACCTGTTAGAAGCAGCCGATGGCAGTGTCCCCTGTGCATTACCCGCTGCCAGCAGCGGAGCAGGGAGCGGGATCCCACGGGAAGAGCCCCAGACCCGGGCGGGAGCCCTGACTGCAGGCAGCAGCGGGAGCACGCGGGGGTTTGCTCCATTTCAGGTCACCTTCCACTGTTTGTCTGGCTCCTGAGCAAGGTCCCAGTTATCACTTGAAGGAGATTGTTTGTTCACTTTAGCTACCACCTAATAGAGAGTCTTAAATGGAAAGGATCTCTTGTCTCCATCCATCCCTTGGGAATTTCATAGGATGAACAAACTCCCTCCGGCAGGGATCCAAGGCAGCACCCCAAAGAAGGAATACCCGTTCTCCTCCTGCCCCTGGGTCCTCACACCTTGACAGAGGTTTTGGCAGTGGCAACTCGATGGTTTTGGCCCGTCAGAGGATGGAGCAGCCCTCAGCGTTTAATGGGAAAGAAATGAGTGCTTTTTCTTTAAAGATTTACCATGTATAAATGGATGGGGGTATTAAAGGCAACAATTAACTTTATTGTAAACTTTATATTCTCCAGCCTCATTAGAACTGCCAACAAGATCTATTATTAGCATTACTATGCAGATAATTTAATAAAAAGGGTATTTAAAGTGGATACTTTCGCACTGGAATCAAATAGCTTTTCTTCCATGTTCTTTTCCCCTTTCTCCCTTTCACCCTACCCTGCAGCAGAGGCAGGGACTGAGACCTGAAGCTTGTTGTGCCTCATGTCCCAGGCTCCCCCCAAGCTCACCAAGCCCTGCAGAGAAAAGCTCAGCACCAGGAGCCTGGGGTCCCGATCCAGTCCTGCTCTCACTGTTTCCTGTATGGATAGGCATCAAGGGGAGAATTCCTCCTGGCTCACCATGGTTCCGGAGCAGCGGCAGCGGGATCTGTGTAGAGGGGATGCTGCCCTGCCCAGGCTGCTGTGCTGCTATGTGAGACCAGCTCCCATCTCCTAATTGTGCCTGTTTTGTAAGACATTCCTTACTCATGTCGTCTGCTCCTCTTGGGGGGTTTACAGTTTCAGTGGGTTCATCCCAGAGCTTTGCTTTCACTGAATCCCTTCCTAGCAACAGGTAGCAGCAGGAGGAAAAGGCAGCCTTTAAAGAATAAAGCCAGGAAAGGTTTCCTTTTGTGGCACAGACGCCAGGACTCCATCTCTGTTACAGCTGTGCTTAGAGCCTTGGTTTTAGCAGAGAAGTCAAAACCCAAAGCAGCAGTTGGCTGAGGCTCCAGTTCCCCCCTGCCCTGCAGTGGGAAGGGGAGGGCAGCCCAGTCAGAGACCCACAGACACCGATAGGGTGGAAAAGGGAATGCTGCGGCCAAATCCCATCAGCCGCTGGTGAGCAGCAGTATGTCAGCTGGCGCCAGTCCCCGAGGCAGTGCTGCGCAGCCTGAGGGGTGGTGGGCACCCGGGACATGGGCTCTGCCACCCCAGAAAAGAATCTGTTTAATCTGTGGGTTTAAGTTTTCAACAGCTGGAGCAGAGCTGCTCTCAACCCGCTCTGCCGCACTGCTCACATCCTGCTCTGCAGAGCCCCCGGGGGACTCGGGTACCATTGAAATGAGCTCATCTCTCCTCCCTTCCCTGATATTTCTCCAGTGCAGAGCAGGGGCAGGACAGCTGTGCCTCAGGCCGGCTTCTACTCATCCCCATGGTGCCCTTGGGACACACGGAGCATCCTTCATCCCTGCGGGAACCCAAACCTGGGACCCCCAGGACAGTGCAACATGGAGCAGCACCTCCTGCTTGGGCAGACCTCAGAGAAGCACTCTGGATGTCTGTGTTGAGGTGGGGTGCAGCAGTGATGGTCGCTACCCAGTGCAGCTCCAGCTCCCAGCCTCCCGCGCCTGGGCCCTTTCCATCACGTTTATTACACCCTGCAGTGTAATTAACAGAGAGGAGTCAAAGGACCCGAAAGCAGTGATTGCAATAAATAATCACTTGGCGACCGAGAAGTTAATATTCCACCAGGGTCTCCTCCTGGCCTCCAGCTGGAATGGCAGAGAGAAGGGAAGAGTAATGAAGCCTGGCAGCGTGACCTGGGGAGGCCTGGCTGCCTGGAGAACAGCAGCATCCTGCAAATGCTTCCTGCCTGGTCCCACTTCTCCCCACAGACTTTAGAGCAAGAGCAAAACCGGTTTTGGTGGCTCTTTGAGGTGGGATTTAGGGAAGCTCGGGAAACTGAAACGCTGTAAAACTCAACATGCAACAGCTTATCTTTTCCGAAGGGAACAAGATGGGCACATCTCAGACTGCCACAGCTCTCTGCTCCGTGTGCCAGCCTGCAGCTCCCAGCAAACCAGGGTCCCAATATCACATCCAGGAAAATATCCACACATCAGAGACAAAAGGGCATATGGAGGTGCTTAGGACACATGGACTGCGAGGTCTTCATCCTGCTGCCTCCTCCTCCTCCAAGGGAGGGTGGCAGAGATGCTCCGGATGCTTTGCTACATCCCGGCTTCACCCTGTGCTCCCCACGAGGTCCGGAGGCTGCAGTGGGACACTGTGCAAGCCCCATGCAGCAGAGAGCTTGGCTGTGGTGGTCATTCATTAGATCCACATATGTCTGCTAATTAGAAATCTCAGCTGAGATTTGCACTTTTATCAATAGCTTGCACTGGAAACCTTTATAAAAGCCCTGTTCATGTTAATTCCATCTAATCTCAACCATTCCAGGTACCACATGATAGCGTTGCCATAAAGCAATAAAGCTCAAACTTTTCAGCTCCACCAGAGAACACCCTCCTGATGTTGGACATTCGTCTTCTGAGATGGTGCTTACAATGAACACAAACAATGTGCCAGCCTGAGCCCTGGAATGCTCAGGCACAGCTATAGCATTTGCAGGACACCTCCATCTCCCACACCCGCTGCTCCCCCGGCTCTGTTCCTGGGCTATTCCCGTTTAGTCCAGGACAGTACCGTGGGGCAGATGAAGGATCACAGCACAAAGGCATCTTGCACTGAGGACTTTCTCCCCTTTGGTGGGACTCTTTAAAGTGGGCCTTTCCCAGCTTTCCCAGTCATTCCAGCCTCAATTTGTACCACATTCAAAATGCATTTGTCTGGAGCCAGGGGAGCGTGGGGGGGTGGGGGGCAAGAGTAAATTTTGCTCCCTGAAATCTGCTGGACATGAGGGAATAGGGAAGGCAAATAAGCAAAGCAAAGTTAAGCTTTCTGTACAGAGCTGGAGGCTTAACGGTGCCGATTATAGCAGCAGGTGATGAGTGGCTCCAGCCTCTGCTGTGTAGGCTGGGAAAGATCCTGTTAAACCACAAAGGTGCTTTAGCTCCAGCTCCCCACTCCTGACATGGCTGAGCTGAAGTCAGCGGGATGGCAGGAATGTCTCGGGAGGGCTGAGCGTGGGCTCTGAGCCCGTCCTCTTCCCTAGTGCCAGCCGGGGGCTGCTCCCACCCCTCGCGCCTTGGCAGTGATGAGGGATGAGGAGCAAATCCAGCAGGATAAAAGCGCGGTGGGAAGCAGAGCGCTCTAAGGAGTGACATAGGTGGGCAGCCAGAACGCAGGAGGGGAAGGAAGTCTTGGGGCAAGCTCAAGGAAAGGTCAACAGCTTTGTTTATGGCCTTAAATAATCTATTAAGTGCCCATCTCCGAAGCCGCTGGTGCTGAGTACAACGCGGAACCAGGGAGGGCTCACAAGCAGGGCAGAGGGAGCCTTGTTTTGAAGCCCTCCTTCACGTCCGGACTCCTCAGCATCCCCCAGCTCCGGTCCCGACAGGCTTGTCCTTCACCAGGAATTGGAACTTCCCAGCGCTTCCCACCCCCATCTGCCCCAACACTCGTTGGAATGCAGGCTTGGACTCGGGCAATCAGTAGGTAATCTTGTCAGCATTACTTAGAGAACCAAGCTCTGTCCTGCCCATCTGATGCTCTGTGCAGCAGAGGGATAATCACGGCTCCCTCTTGAAAGGAGGGGAGAAATTAAGGTTGACTTTGGCGCAGGAAAACAGGCAATCCAGAGATGACAATGTGCCACAAGAGCTTAAAGTGAGCATCAACTAACTCAGACAAAAACAAATCTGCATTGAAAACAGGCTCTTCCCCAGACCACATCCCCACTTTAAAGTGCCTTTGAATTCTCCCCAGCACATTTAGAACATGCTCTCCCTTCACAGCTCTCGCTCGCTTTGTTTTGCCGGTTGCTAGCAGGCAAACGAGGGCTGGAGCTTGAAGTGATGTTTTCCTATTAGCACACATGCAAATGTTAATAAACAGCTCTGCAGGCTGCGCCAGCGCCGCGTCCTCTGCCCGGCGCCCCTCTGCAGGCAGCGACCAGGGGAAGGGCAAATGGACACTGCAAACCCTCTGCCACATCGGTTTTCCATCAGCAAACCCCAGCTTTGCTCCTCACGGGAGCTGTGAGCTGCCATGGGAAAGCTGGCAGAGATGCCATCGGAGCAGCCGTGGCCTGGGGGCACTGCCCACATGGTGCCAGGGAGGCAGAGGGCTTCTCCTTGCTCACTGCCGGGTTTGGGGCAGGTTATGGCTTGTTTAATATGGAATTTCAAATGATCGCTTAAAGTAGCTTATTAGCTCGTGGCAACTTGGAGCAACCTGGGTATAGTGGGTGTTTAAGTGTTTAATGCCTTTTTTCCCCCCTCTTTCTTTCTAATTGGCATTTAATTAGAAGAATAAATAAAAAAAGAAAAGCAGCTTTGCCTCAGCTACTCAGGTTTAAATATTAAACAGTTCCATTCTCCTGGAGCAGCGGTGGTGAGGGGGGTGCAGGAGCTGGCAGAGAGGGACAGGATCCCGTGGGAGCAGGGTGGCTGCAGGCAGCACATCCTATGGCGCACAGCAGGGCTGCCTTGGGTCACTTCCACCAGGAGGAGGAGCGGGACCCCCTATGCCAGCTCTTTGCACCTCTCACCTTGTATCCTCCTCCCTCAGCACATCTTCAAGCAGGGATCAGGACTTGGCAAGGCTCCCCCCTGGCTTCTCACTGTGAAAGCTTCTCCGTGGCCCTGGGGAGCTCAAGGGGGGATGCTCGGGAAGGAAACGTCCATTAGCGTAGCGCTCAATAGCTGCTGCTGTGATTGATCGGCTGCCCTAATGCCTGGAGATCTCCCAGGCCCCGGCTGCCCCTCCCGGAGAGGGAGGAGAAGGCCGGATGAAGTTGTAACGGCCTTGGGAGGGCTCTGATGTCTCCAGCGCTGCTCCGACAGGGATGAGGCCACGCGGAGGAGCTCCGGAGCAAAGCGCTGGGCTCAAAGCCCCTCTCTCCCTGGTGCAATTACACAAGGGGAAGGAGGAGCAGGGCCAGGGGCTGCTCCTGCTCCCTCAGCATCTCCCTCCGCATCCCCTGTCCATGGGTGGCCAGGCAGCACCTCTCTTAACATCAGTGCCCGAAGAGGCTCTAAGTCCCTGTGGCTGTACTAGCCACAGCGGGTGACCAACTGCTCTGCAAAGTTCATGTCCGGAAGTTTCACTTTCCCTGTCTTCATTAGAATTTGGGTGGATTTGATGCAATCCATGGCCAAAGTGCACGCCTGTGAATACCAAGCGTGTTAATAGGTTAAAGTAAATCTGAAGTAACATTTGAAAGCTGGAAGATGAAAGTAGATCACAGGGCAAAGATCAAACAATCCAGAACCACTTCTAAGCCTTTTAGTGCTGCGGATTATTAGCATTTGAAAGTGAGGAGCATTAGTGAGAGAAGAGGATGGAGGGCTCGGGAAACAGTTTCTGTTGTGTGGATAAAAAGTGAAGTAAGTGACAGCAGAAGAGGAAGAATGGAAATTATCTGGTTTATTAAGTGCCACACAGAAAGGCTGTGTACAAGCAAGTGTGTGCCTGCAAATAGGAACCACTAGTGTTCAGATTGTGGGAACACATCTGGGGCTGTGTATCTGTTAGGATGCTTCCTGGGACCCTCCAAGCGTGCAACAGGTCCTTCTTCTTCAGTACGGGAGGGAAAACCTCTGAAAGGAGCAGCAGGCATTCAACTGTACCATTAACTAATGCACTTTATCTCCTACGGAGAGCTCCAGGAGAAGCCTCCTGTTTGCATCCCATGAAACCCAGTGTGCTGTTCAGCAAATCCCCACGGGCAGCAGGAGGGAAAGTCCAGCAGCCCCCGAGGTGCTGGGGAAGAGGGGAACCCAGGAAATCCAGGGAGAAAGCGAAGAGCCAGAAGCAGTGGCTCTGCTCGGGCAGTGCTGCTCTCTGCTAACAGAGATGTTCAGGATGGGAATATATGGATCTACAGCCTTTCATCTCCAGCAAGAGCTTCCCCAGGTGGACAGTTCAAATCATAGAATCATGGAATCATAGTTGCAGTCAGGGTGGGAAGAGGAGCAGGGACACCCAGCACCAAGCCTGCTGTGTGGCCTGTGGGCCTCAGCACTCCCTAAGCATCCAGAGGGATGTGCCTTTGAAAGCACTGCATCTCCTAACACAGGGCCCCTGGGACTAGTCCATAGCTGGCCATCATTCCTCTCTTCCCTTGCCTACCTCTGGGAGCTGCCAATCCAGGCAGCAGGGATGCTGCAGTGGGATGCTTGCAGGGATGCTCTCACACAGGCAGAGGCACTGGCAATGCTTCCCAGTGCCCTGAGAGTGAGGACTTTCTGCACCCCAGTGCCCACACACCACACTTCAGGTGCAGAATCACCTTCTCCCTGGTGATAACCCATGATGCTGGGATGTCACCATGTGCATATGTTGCATTACCTGGCTACCAGGGCAAAAGCTGCCACGGTGAATAAGGAATTAGCAGTACCCAAAGAAAAGGCATTCAGCTGCTATCAGAGGAGTCTCCCCTGGAAGAGGGCAGCTGGCAGCCTGCCCTATGGCAGCACCCATGGACTGGGGCCCTGTGGGTACCCAGCACCTCTCTTGCCTCAGGTGCTTGTCTGGATGGCTGTGATTTCCAGTGGCAGATTCAGAGAGGGAGACAACAAGCACCGTACCTGCGGTGTGCAGCCTCGGTGTAATAAACAGTGAGGCTGACTGCTCCCACAGGGATGTGCTAATATAGGAGATTGATTCGCTGCAGTGTAACCACCCAAGGGCTTTACACACAACTGACTAAACTTCTTCTACAATCAATCCAGCCTTTTCACCATTTTTGACAGGGTGTTCTAATATTAGTCTACTCCCCTTGTCAGTCAGCTTCACTAACAAAGGCTCTAATGATCTTTATCCCGGCACAAGGAATACTACATGTGTAGGTGGAGGATTTCTGGATCCCTCCAAAGGAAAAAAATTGCATCTTTTGCCTGCGTGGAGGGTTTGTGTTGCTGATGAATACAGTGATATTGTAATTAGTGTTAGTAAGAATGATGAAGATGCAAACAGATGCAAGGGAAGGCTGGGCCTGGGGGCTGATGGTATTTCACCCCTCACCTGCCCCAGGAAGCAGAGTGCAAAGTGAGGATTTGCCTTGGTAAGACATGGAGCAGGAAAGGGTGCCAAGTGATGTGAAACAGTGCCTATGAACACTGCAGCCTGATGAGCACCCTGCTCAGCATCCATCCCGGCTGCTCTTAGCCTCGGGTGACCGGAACAAGCACAGTCCTGGTAGAATAAATGTAAAGGCCTGGGCCCCTCTGATCAAGCCTGGCACAGACTCTTCCCTTTCTCCTGCATCGCTTCCACGCCTCTGCCTCCCGGCAAACTCATCCTCGCTGACAGTTAGACAGGCAGGAGCCCACCTTCACGCTGTAATTAGGCAAAGCCATGGGCATACAGGGCAGGCTGCAAGCACCTGAGAGGACAGAGAGGCTCCTGCTGTGAGGGAGCCGAGCCTCCATCCCTCAACTGCAGCACAAGCCTCAGGATCCAGCCAGGAACGCACCCCTCCATCACCTCCATGGCACCCCCATGCGTGGCTTTGGTGTGGCTGATTTCCCTGTCCCGAATCAATTCTTCCCACTCCATGGCCTCCATGAGGTGCGACCCCACGGGGAGGTGGCTGTCAGACTCATTTGGAGGTGTTGCATGTGCTTCCCTTGGTGCTGGATGTGAATTAAAGACAAACCAGAGACTGAGGCTGGATGCTATTTAAGCAGAAATATGTGTTTTCTCGCATGCAGCGGCCAGCAACAGTGTTGCGTGGCAGAGCCTGCACTCACAGAGCACCCCTAGGCTGAAACAAAAGCCAGGACACAAACTGTTGGCTTTGGAAGAATCATTTAACCAAGAGAGGAGCCACGTGCGGAGGGCTGTGGGAATGGCGCATGTTTTATGGAGCACGGAGCAAACAGGCATGAACAACGCACATGACTTGTCAGCACGCTCACCACCACCACCACCTCCGCGGCTGCAGTACATTACTCATCCCCTCCCGCTCTGCTCCCTGCTTCTCCTAATCTCATGATGGCTGAGCTACTGCGAGGGTCTGGCTGCTCTGCTGACTCAGCCCCAGAGCTGAGGACATCAGGGGTGCCTGCTGCATCCTTGCCCGCTCCAGCACGGATATTGGGCCTCACAGGGCTTGTGCCTTTGTCCCTGGGCAGGAGGCAGGGAAGCTAGCTCCCTGTGCCAGTCTCACCATCTAAAAGCCATCTGGAAAGCTCGGGATGGACAGGGTGCTCGCAGCCACGTTCCCATAAGCATCGTGCCTCACTCAGCTGAGGAACTAAATGGGCACCAGCAGCCCCTGGCTTTGTGCCTCAAGCCCTACTGCTCCCATTACAGCACCAGGCAGGGTTAGGGCACATCTTCCAGCAGCATAAGCCAGCAGAGCACTGAACATCCACACTCAGGCTTTGCTCCATTTGAACCAAGCAGTTTTAAACAGAGGTGCTGGAAACCAGAGGAAGGAACTCCAAAGGGATCATCACCTGAATGGATACAGTGGCTAACAAGCCAGTCAAAATCTGCAGGATGCCCTCACTGTGTTTCCTTACATGGGAAATAGAATTGCAAACATTTACTCGAAATCAATGCCGTGCAGGCATCATAGGGAAATCCCAGGGATGTTGCCTGGGGATCACCTTAATTCCTTACGCTGGAGGAGATCCTGAGAAGGTATTGCGCTACCCAGAGTGTTATAAACAAGTCTCAGGGTTTGCTTTGCTCCCCCCCAACAGAATTCTTAATGACATATCTTGCAAACACGCGTGGAAAATGGATTATCTGCACCAGCTGCTCGCAGCCACGGCAGAGACTTTTCCAAAGCACTTGTGCCAGCTCCAAAGTGTTCCATCCCCATTCCCTGCCCCAGCAGCACAGGCGCGGGATGATCTGCACAGGTTGGTGAGCTTTGCGGTGTGCCTTGCTCTGCAGCAGGATGGCAGGAGCGAATGCAGGGGTATAGCAAAGCAAACCTCTCCCCAGTTCACGTGGGATGCGGACGAGGAGCCATCCCTTCAATAAGCTCCTGAGGACACCCATTAATAAACCGCTACTTATCTCTCGGTGCTCTGCAATCGCTGGGTGGGCAGAGTGTTGTAATGGAACTCTCAGTTCGAGTCGCAATGACTTTGACCATGCAAAATTACACTCTATTCTGGCCAAATTAACTAGGTAATGCCTTGCATTAGTGGAAAATCCACCATCAAACCATGAAGGCTGCCGCTCAAACCACTCAAGGCCACAGAGAGAATGGCGATGGGGAAGGAGGTGTGCTCAGCCAGAGGGCTGAGGGGCTGGTTTTCCATCACCTTGGACCTCGTGCATCATGCACGTGGGCAAAGCAAAGCGACAGATGCAGTCTCGCTCAGGCCTTCCCCTGCTCCCCCTCTGGACCTAGCAGAGGGATATCGGGAGCTGGGGGATCCAGAGGCATCCAGGAAGGTTGGTAGAAACAAAAGCACCTTGGATGGATGGACTCACAGATGTCAAACACACCTTCTTTAGGACATGACTTTCTGATCAATGCTCCCCATCCTGTGATTCCCAGCAAAGGGAAAAGGTGGGAACTGCCAAAGAGACAATTTCTGTGGCATTTCCAGATGAAATAAAGCATTAGTGGCTCTAATTAGACCCCTTTTAGTAAGAGAAGCACACGAAATAAACTCGATCTCATTGCGATGCCGGCGCATCTCTCTCGCATTTTCTATGTTTAAGTGAAGATGTGGAAGGTCAATTTGCTATGTAAATTTGCACAAATTTGGCTAAACTAAAGCGATTACCCTAATGGGTATGCAAATTAGCCTCATTGATAATGGCTTCTCTTGGTAACTTTAAAGAAGGGGGGGCAATTACTCCAATTGTGACAATCCTCTTAAGCGTTTCTTTGCCCAATAAAGTAATGATATCTTGACAAATTAAAGAGAATATAATGAAATCCGATTAATTAGTGCTAAGACCAATTAGCACATGCAAAGAGAGAGGGAGAGATTTACAGAAGCAAAATTCACCAGAGAAGACTACTGGAATTCATCATCTTTCATAAAAACATTTCTACACCTTTGTTTTCTTGGGAGTAACGAGGAGATCTTACAAAGCCAATACAAATCTGCTCTGCTTGGCAAACAGAGCCTTGGCTAACCAGTGGGAAAAGAAAAGAGCCTGGAGGTAATGACGGTGAGAGATGAACCTTGGGGTCCTCATTTGGGCTGGTGCCCTGGCTCCCTGCTGGGCAGTGCAGGCAGCATGGTGCAGGCAGAGAGCCCTTTCGTGGTGCCCCCGGAACGCCAGACTCATGCACATCTCTGCCCAACCACCCGCAGCACACAGGGAACATTAATTACAACCAAATGGGAAGCAGCAGCTCCAAGCTCACCCTGCTACCACCATAAACCTCACACGGAGCAATAAAAATAATTACCAGCAACACTGCACGTAATATACTTCTGTGTCATCTCTCTCCTGTTGGTAATAAAGCTACCTAACAAATTAACTGGGAGGGAGGGCCCCTTTATTTACCTGATAATTAGATCATGCTGGAAAAGACTTCATAGGGAATGCTGCATGGAGGGGTATAAATCAGGGAGCACCGGCCTGTTGCTGGGCCCCAGCCTGCTGCCATCTCCATCCCACCTCGGGCACCCCCATGTTAACACTGTGCCACTGAGGGGTGAAACTCGCCTGCCCCTGGACATGGCTCAGACACCACTTTGTGCCACATGCTGGGCTGCAGCGTGCTCTGAAGTGGGTCAGTTGTGCTATGAATGAGGGCTCACAGCCCTCATGGGCTTGCAGCCCTGCTCATCCCTGCCACACACCAAGCACTGGCTGTGCCCCGATGCCAGAGCTGACAAGGGGCTGCAAAGGGGTCTGGCACCATTCCATCCACCTGCACCCAGAGAATTCCCTGCTAGCCACTTGCCCCCTCTTACAGACCCTGGCAGAGCTGAGGGTGAGCAAGAAAGCCTTTTGCTCCGCCTGTTTCGCCATGTATCCTGGTCTGTTGGTACCTTTAAAGCATCTCATGAGCATAAGCTGTGAGCTAGGATGGGAAAGGAGCAAACACACAGGGCAGAAAAGCACCTTGAGAGAGTCTGTCCTTCCACTCTCCTTTTTTTGGCCACATCTTTTCATTCTTTGCTTTGTGGCATTTTGTAGCCTACAAAGACAGGCAGCAAGGAGGAAAGAAAAGCTTTGCCTTTGGATCAGCAGCAGAAGCCTCTCCTCGCTCCTGTTTCCTGGGCGATTTGTTAAACTATAAAACATTAAAGGAAGAACGGGGAGGTTGGGGGGGAAATGTGTTTTTCTGACTTTGTCTCTCATTTGTTAATTGTGCTCATCAGTGAAAATCATTTGGCGGGGGGGGGGGGGGGGAGAAAAAAACC